>CAHIKZ030001813.1:6070000-6085000 GCA_903632075.3 Acanthosepion pharaonis
AACTGAAATAACAAACCCCTTATCACAAAGACGCTTTCATCAAAACTCTGTTTGCGATGTAAGCCATATTTATTTGCACAAGAGATTTATGTCCGACTAACGCTAAACACTTGTCGTTTTAACTTTATCTGGCGTCAGGCTTGTGAAGCGATTCGCTACGGCTTACGATTCGCCACCGACATCTTCCACAATCGAACGCAATTCATTTCTGTTCATCCGGTCTTTGTTTGATTTAATTACAACGATCACGAGTGATGCTCCAGGCTAGGATGGACGATGGATGTTTCTTTCCTGAAATCGACAAGCACTTTTAATATTTACTAGTATAATGTTGCTCTTCGGAAGGTTTTTTTAATTTTCTTTTTACTCAGACTGATAGACACTGCCTGGCTTAATCTATCAAATACTTTATCAATCAGACTGATTTCAAATCAGGGAAAAGAGTGAATAGATCTGTAGACGTAAAAAAGACTGGTATCTTTTGTACAGCTTTTATTATCTGAGTTTTCAAAGTATTCACTGGATACACCTAGAGAAGGCTGCAATATCTAAGTAGACAAAAGGGTTTGGTTGTTGATCTTGTTTAGCGGCATATCAGCCTCGATTGGTTATTTAATGATGATATCTAAATATTTTGAACACAGTTTTATGGTTTCAGTTAAATATATTTTTAACGCAATTGTATACCTTCAACGAAATATATTTTGAACGCAATTTTATGCCTTCATCGAAATATATTTTGAAAGCAATTGTATGCATTCAACTACAGATAAAATGTATAGGTGGCGAATTTTATTATAAATAGGTTTTGTTAGTAATTTTTATATAATATATTGCTTATATCTCTATCTATAAAAGGCAGGATGTGTGTGTGCGTAACGAATGCACGGCCGCAATTTTCGACGGATTTGCACCAAAATTTACATGCACATGCTCCAAGTTAGCGGGAAGGCCAAGACCGACGTCGCATTTCCCAACTCCCATCGATAGTGGAAATAATCGATTTTTTCATGCATCTACGGTAGTTTTCATGTAGTTTGAGGACATTTTCTACTGGCCAGAGTGAGAGCACGAATAGGCAGGAAGATTCTATTGGCCAGCGTGAGAGCCAACAGCTGACTGACACGAACGCATGCTAGCATGCAAAAAAAAAAAATCGATAGCTGCATTCTTCACAAGTGGGAAAAATTTTAATCTGCATGGCACTTTACTACAATTGACTCATTCGCTTGCTTAAAATCAACGTTGATTCCGATTCCGCAGAACTGGGTTGGGTGTGAAAACGTATTTGTTGTTAACATTCTTTTTTCATTCGGTTTTTCCAGTTACGAGTCCTTTTTTAAAGCTGATCGTTTTGTGTTCATTTTGTTTAGTTCTTTTTTCGTAACAGATTTAATGTTTAGTATAGAGCTTAGAAAAAATTCTCAGTGTGAGATAGGCAAGAAGTAAGGCATGTAGCAACATCAGCACGGCAAAGGGTACTCCTTTAAAGGCAAGGAAGGGCAAAAATATTTTAAGTCAAGTGATAGCGATTGTTGTATGAGTTGTACGATTTTTGAATCAAGCATGGGCAATGCCGGGCCAGGCTGCTAGTTTTTACTATAAAAATGTATTTAAAAAAATGTATTTTTATACTTTCATAATATTTTGTTTGGGAGTTCAATATTTCCCCCTAGCTGAGACTGTAACATATACTATCATCCCAGATTAGAGTGGACCTGGGAACAACAGCAATTCAGAGGTGGTTTCGCACTCCTTAAAACCTTCAATCTCCCGATCACATGCCTTGCTGCCTGATGAAGTTTATCGTCATACCTAGGACTAAGACAAAACGATAAGTCAAAAACGCGCACAATAATGAAACTAGTAAGAAAAAAAATAATGATGATCAAATTATAAAAATTACAACGAAAATAATTAATTTTAGAGAGTAAGAAAAATGAATACAGGCCTAATGTAACATTTCGAGTGTGAAATCGGGATAATTATTTAAAGTAAAGGATTAGAAAAGAAAACATGATCTAACTAAAATCAGCCACACATTTCTGTGAAAATACATACTTGATAGGTTCAGTTGACATTCAAAAGTTCTCCAAAACTTTCGCGCCGTTTGATTGGCCCATGAATTGACGAATCAACAATAAATTTAAATTTCTTGGTAAAAGAAGGAGTTTCTCCCCACAACGCTTTTTCAGAGAATTTTCACCCCAACAGAAGCACGTGGATCTGCAACTGCTATGATCAGGAAATCTTTTTCACTCATTTTTCATTCTCCGCCACTTACAACTTGTTGGTAATTTTTGACTACTTGAGATAATAAAAGTAGACAGTAAAGACCATATATGTTGTGATATTTAATATTACAAAATATTTTCCTGGTGAAAAGATGGTTATGAGGCAAAAACAGTGTGACTTTGTTATATTTACCTGAAGACAACAGTGGAGTTTAATGCAGAGACACAACCGACACAGCCCATAATGGCAAAACACCTTTGCTAGTCATATCATTACGTACGTTGTCCCCACTATTACACAAACTGCATCTTTAAAACAAATAATATATATGAGAATGTAATTAACAATATTTGTTCTTATAATTAACTAGCAGCATGGCCCGGCGTTGCCCGTGCTTCATTCAAAAATCGTACGACTCATACAGCAATCGCTATCACTTGACTTAAAATATTTTTGCTCTTCCTTGCTTTTAAAGGAGTGCCCTTTGCCGTGCTGATGTTGCTGCATGCCTTACTTCTTGCCTATCTCACACTGCGAATTTTTTAAGAATGTTAAAAACAAATACATTTCACACCCAACCCAGTTCTGCGGAATCAGAATCGACGTTGAGTTTAAGCAAGCGAATGATCCAATTGGAGTAAAGTGCTATGCAGATTTAAATTTTTCCCACTTGTGACGAATGCAGCTATCGATTTTTTTGCATGCTAGCATGCTAGTTAACATTCGTGTCAGTCAGCTGTTGGCTCTCATGCTGGCCAATAGAATCTATTCGTCTATTCGTGGCAGCCAGGCTCTCACACTGGCCAGTAGAAAATGGTTTCAAACTACATGAAAACTACCGTAGAAG
The DNA here is from genome assembly GCA_903632075.3 of Acanthosepion pharaonis. Classification (NCBI taxonomy): domain Eukaryota; kingdom Metazoa; phylum Mollusca; class Cephalopoda; order Sepiida; family Sepiidae; genus Acanthosepion; species Acanthosepion pharaonis. Next base: position 6,073,083 of record CAHIKZ030001813.1, read on the forward strand.
CATGAAAAAATCTATTATTTCCACTATCGATGGGAGTTGGGAAATGCGACGTCGGTCTTGGCCTTCCCGCTAACTTGGAGCATGTGCATGTAAATTTTGGTGCAAATCCGTCGAAAATTGCGGCCGTGTATTCGTTACACACACACACACACACACACACACACACACACACACACACACACACACACACACACATCCTGCCTTTTATAGATAGAGATTACAAATGATATCGATCACATCCAAAATATAAGCCGTACAAGATGTGTTGTATTTCAGAAATGTTACACATGTTCAGAAGTGAGTTTTTTTTCCTTTAAGGATTACTGAATTTTCTAACAATTATCATCAATAATTAAAATATGTCAAATAAAATATATAAGAATAAAAAACAATAATACTGTAAAATAAACACTACTCTGACATATTTGGTACCTGAGAATTTCCCGATTAGTGAAATTTCCGTGACATAGAAAGTTTAAATAATTGAGAACTAGATAGTTCAATAGATTTGTCTGTTGGTGGAAGATATTATACGCTTACTGCATAAAAATACGACCAATCTTTACTTTGAAATTCAAGTACAAACGTGGTCAATATTTACCTAGAGACTTGGGTATAAACGCGGCCATTATTTACCTAATGAATCGGGTACAAACGAGGTCAATATTTACCTACAGATTCGGATATAAATGCAACCAATATTTATCTTCATATTCAAGTATAATAATAGAAAAAATGATATTTTGACATTAAATGACCTAACACGCATTGCTATGTTGTAAAATTTACCAACCTGATTTGTATTTACTTGCGTTAAGTTTAATCCACTTAGTCTAGTTTCGAATTTATTCCATCATCCTTTGTTTGCTTCACATATATCTGTTTCTTTGAGAGACTATTAGCAAAATAAATAAATGAATGAAAGAAAGAAAAGGAACAGTTCTCTGTCTCTTTATTACGTCCCTTTTGGAAAAGCGAATGCTGCAAAACTCACGCGTGATTTTCATTAATACACCGCTGTTCAGTCGTTTTTCAATAATTCAACCTTTTGTGTTTAATCGACAATTTGCCATTTTAATGCATTTCCTTTACTCACTGAGGTCAATTAAGAGCAAAAGATTTTAACAGATGCAGAAAAACAAGAAAGAAATCGTTTGTTACATTATTTAGACTGGAGCAATTGTCTCCTTCTTTCTTGTCATTATCACGTATTTTATTTAGTACTGCTCAGTTATTGGTCGCCTTGTTTTCACTTGTTAGCTTCAGTCTCGTAGGAATGACCGCTAAACATTCCCCTCTCCAAATTTATAAACAAATCTTCCAGATACATGCTGGAACGTCTTCTTAATCAATAAAAATGGATCATTCTTGGTTTCATCCCCGCATTTCTTTCTTTCTTGTCTTGAAGTCAGAAGGCTGTATCCCATTTACGTAAGATCACTGTTTCTTTTTTACTATCTTATAATTGATTTACTTTGCCATTGCCTTATACTTATTTCGTATTTCCTTACTCATTTCTTGTATTATGTCCGCTTATGCAGCATCACTACGTGTTATACTAGAACATTACCTATTCTATTGTAATAGACTCTCCCACACATAATAAGTAGTAGTAGTAGTAGTAGTAGTAGTGGTCGCCAGTTGAGCTCAGTGGAGTTGTGTGAGTCAGTCGATGTCGGACATTGAAGTATTAACGGCCACAACGAGATTTCTGCGTCATTAACTATTATTGCAAGTTCCTAACATTTTGTACGTCGGACCCTTTTAGAACCGACTTATTGAAATACAAGTCTCCACCGTGAAAACTACTTTACACGAAGTCTACCCGATTTGGCCCAGGGATTAAACTTACAACTACTATGTCACCAAATTTCTGAGTTCATAAGAACAAGACGAAATATTGCTAGACATGGTCAACGAAACGAGAACAGTCAAGATTAAATAAAGATTTCAGTTCGAAATTCTCTGAAGGTTACTCAGATCGGCAAGCATCTATCTGATGAAGGCAAAAGAGCATAAAGGTCGAAACGTTTGGGATAATTATGAGTCGGAGTGTAAATAATGTAAATAATAACTCCTCACCTCAGAAATTCGAACAGGAAGTAGAAATCGTCTGTTTGTGTTTGAAAAAGGGTATCAACAGGTAAAAGGGTTTCATGTAACCAAAATAATGCGTAGACGATTGCTGCAATGGCCCAGGAAATATGAAATTACAACAAACCCGAAAATTTTTCAGCCTTTACAGAGTTCAAAGAAGTCTAGGAGGTCCTGCATGTGATTAAATATTTTCCACTCTACAATCTATTTTTCATAGACGAAACTTCGCGAACCTCTCCGTATTCCCTCTCTATTTCCATGGTAGATATTCTGATGAACTACATTTCTTAGTTCCACTAGTTCAGGCATTTATAGGTCAGACCTGCCATGTCACGGATGCAGGGTTAAATCATCTTCATCCTCTTCGTATACAGTTGCTAAGAAAAAAGTTCCATTTGGACCGCGATATCGTTGCAGAGATTCTCTAGAGGATCCTTCCCGAACCACTATAATCTTCATGTCAACTGTTACCTACATACAGCATCCTCGTTCAGTAGCCCTCTATCTTGAGTGGCTCTTAGCCTTCATATAGAATGACAACATAACATCGAACTTTGATTACACACAAAATAGTATTTCTACGCTAATTACTGGGCAGCCATCAGCTATCACACAGACAGCACTTCCGCATTGCACTAAGAGGTGCACTGTCTGTCTTAGTAACATCGGAAATGTAAGAGGAACTAACTATCCATAGATATTATAATTATTCAGAGAATAAAAAGCGTGAGAAATATATATATATATATATATATATATATATATATATATATATATATATGCTATAATATATATATATATATATATATATATATATATATATATATATATATAATATAAGCCAGCATATATTTTATATATAAAGAAATTCAACGGATTAACAGTATTTTAATGCATACATTATGTTCTACTAGCGAAGTGATTTCGCCATTAATCGCATTAATATTGCTGATTGATTCTATGTATGATTATTTCTTTATATATATCTTTCTGTCACACTATTATTCTTTCTGAATAATTATACGCGCACACACAGACACATATGTGTGTGCATTTGGCTGTAAATCCCTCTTAATTAAAAAACTGGCAAATATGATATGTAGAAAATGTTCGAATATTCTGTATGACCGAGCGCTATCGGTTACTCTTTTAGCCATTATCAAGGATGATTTTATTTTTACGTTTAACTGATTATATGGATTTTATATATATATAAAATACACTCTCCTGTTTCTTTCGAAGTATGAAGGGCCACAGAATCTCCGTTTTTAGGAATGAACAAACTGCCTTCATATATAATTTGATTGTAGCGGTGAATGTTGATGCAGAACCAGAGACACATTTGGGAAGTAACAAATGCAGTGAATCTATTGAACATAGTGCGCTAGGAAGACTCCAAACGAAACACATCATATTCTGAATTCAGAGTTTTTCTATATCCTAGACGGGTTACCAAACCAAGTCTATCTGGCTCGGTCTTTTCAGCTATTCGGCTATAAATGGAGCGAGGGAGGAGAAATGTATTCATAAATTTCTCAAGGGTATTTGCGCATATGAATATAACGAACTCGACTGTAATCTGAACACACCTCTTCAATTTCTCATTCTGAGTCACAAACCTTCTCTCTCTCTCTCTCACATACACAATATATCTATCTATCTATCTATATCTATATCTATCTATCTATCTATCTATCTATCTCTCTATATATATTTTTTTTTATATATCGATTTACTAAGCGTCGCTGAAATGTGGTAGAAGGCCGAAAGTATAGGAGCACACAGTGAGGATTGAACTCACTAGTCAGTCGTAATGTATCAAGCGAATCAATGTTTCTAACCATTACATATATATATATATATATATATATATATATATATATATATATATATATATATATATATATATGAAAATATATAGAAAATAGAAAGGAACTGGTTAGGTAAATAATCCAAAGTCCCTTAATATTTTAGTTATTATTTTTAAAAATAGTGCTTGATACAAAAGTAGAGCATAAATATAATTATTTATTTAAAATATGATTCCAAATCGCTACATAAGAGGTCTCATGTTTCAAAACAAGAGCCGAAAACTTCAATATCATTATTTAAATTAAATTGAGTTAAAATGAGCTCTGTTCCATCTTCAAGCGAATTTTTTTTGAATCTTCTTGGAATCATATTTTAAATAAATAATTATATATATATATATATATATATATATATATATATATATATATATATATATATATATATATATATATATACCCAAAACATGCATTTAAACAAAAATTAAATTTTCAAACCAAACTTTTCAGTATATTATTTATATGAGAGGGAGATTACTTTTCAGATGTAAATTTAGACATTCCTGAATTATTTACGTAGAATGTTTAACAAATCGTTTGCATTAAGGGAAAGTGTAGAGTGATCGATCAAATACTAAAAAGAAATAACAAATGAAGAAAATGCCTTCTTCGTAGATTTGGATGCAAAGATCCATTAGATGTCTTGTGCAATATTCAAGAAAGGTTGACAAAATATCCCATTGAGTACATATCGGTAAATTTTAGGCAGAGACCGCAGATACCTGGGGAATAAGATGAAGCTGGTTCCACTGACAACCGATTTCGATTCATAAAAAAAAATATATCAAAGCACTACGACCTTCAGCATATACAATTCACAAATGCAATCGTAACTAAAACGCCTGCACAGATACACATGGACTGAGTACACTCCCAAAATAATGCTTCCGATTTGTTTCCATAGAAAATGTGGCAGATATAGCGGGCACTAATAGCCCTGTTAAATAGAGGAGTTTTCACCTACCACTGCCCTTAATTTTTTTTATCATCGATGAACACGGCCCTGTAAGCTTAACTCGTGCCCCCCAAACCCCCCAAAAAAAAAAAAAAAAAAACAACAAAAAGCAAAAAACATAAACAAAACAAAAACCCCCCAAAAACTCACTTTATCGCAGTCACCACTACTGAAACGCATTACCCAGCGTTCAATTCTGCTCAAATTCCCGTTTGGCCTCCATAAACATTTAGCAAAACGACAATTGATATATATATATATATATATATATATATATATATATATATATATATATATATATATATATATATATGTATGTATGTATGTATGTGTGTGTGTGTGCGTGTAAATATATATATGTATATAATATAATATCTCCTACACACACATGGATATATATATAATATCTCCTACTGCAGTCTGCTAATGGCCCGCTGGCGGGCCGCCGATCGCAACGCCAGCGATCCTCTGGTGTCAGCCACCGGCGAACAACCGTTGGGGGTCTAGCGGCCCGTCAGCGGTAACATTGTCGAGACAATCCCGCCGGAAGTCCGACAGCGGACTACCGGTAGTAAACGCTACTGACATGCCACCCAGTGGCAGATTGCTGGCTTGCGTGTAGGGTATATATATATATTAATCATCCACAGACAGACTGTTTCAGTGTAGCTAGACGTCTGTTGCTTCAAGCCAGGATCGAAACTTGGCATCAGTCTGAGATCCTACCACTCAGCTATTGGCGCACGGTAGAGAGAAAGAAAAATTTTAACGTTTTCTATACGAAATACGCCAGTATCCAGTTGAGTACAATTCGTAGTTGAAGAGCAATGCGTTAATAGCAGTAGCAGCCAGAGAGCTCATTTGAATTTCCCAAGAGCACACACACACACACACACACACACAAATATATGAAGGCGTACGTTAATTAGAATTCAAGTTTTAGTTTTAAAACATTTAATAACTTGTGGCTTTGTAATAATCAATTCTTTTGAATGGTTTACATATCAGATGAGTGAACTAGTCATTCCGGGAAGCGAGAAGTACGCAGATTTTCCCGATATTCAATTTTATATTATTTAAACAGTATCTCAACGGCCTGGAGTAATCATTATTAATTTATTTTGTTTGATAATTAGTAGAGAGCCAATTATTAATGTATTGTCCGAGATAATATTATTTCACACTCCTTCAGAATTTAATTTAAAACATTATATATCCTTAATCTTGAACATAAAAAAAGAAGAGATGCATCACAATGCTTCTCAAACTGCTGCCAATATTAAGAGAGTGCCTAGGGTAAATTATCCACTTTTGACCGGAAAATACGGTGGTGGTTTTCGAAATTCTGCACTGGGATACATCTTGGAAATCAAGGAGGTAAAGGGCATCCATCTGCAATTCGCATTTATTGGCCTTCCGTCCCCTGATGATAATCACAGGCGATGAGATTTTGATTTTCAGCTCTCTGATGATAACTACAGGCGGTGCGAGTATTAAACGAATCCATCGGTGACTTTTCATAGCGAAAAAAATATTCATTTCGTCCCCGCCGTCATTTAAGTAGTTCAACTACAGACACTGAATGTTGCTTTGAAATCTTCACATTTAATTTCATTTTTCATTTTCCTTCTTGTAAAATATCCTATCAATATATTTATTAATCTCTCTTTGTTTAAATTCTATGCCACATGTAATATTTTTCACTTGGGCACACACGAGTCTACCAAAATTGTTTGCGGGTTAAATGTATCAGGAGCATAAAAATCTATCCAAAAGTGTTGATAGCCGCAACGTAATCAACATCTGAAAATATTAGTCGAACAAACCCACATCAATGTGTCAGATATATGCCTCAGACAATGGGTGTCAGCATTTCAACAATATCCGACCATTCTAAGAGGTGAAGAAACTCGATAATCGGGTTCCACGTGAATTCAGTGAAAGTCAAAGAGTTCGACGTTTTAAGTGTATTCGGTGCTTGGTCGAACAAAGACCTGTGATGAGAAATGGATCCTTTATGACAATCGTAGTCGATCGGCTCAATGGCTTGATCATGACAAAGGACCCAAACGCTTTCAAAATCCGACATTGAACCAACAGAAGATTATGGTAGTTGTCTGGTTGTCCGCCATTGGCGTTGTTCATTACAAAATTGTGGAATCTTGCCAGAGAATCACTGCCGAAGTTTACTACCAGCATTAGAATGAAATGCACATTTAGTTAAACAAAGTCGAAACTGTTTAACCGTCAATGTCCAATTCTGCTTCATGACAATACTCGGTCACATACGGCCAGGATGAAACTACAAGAGCTCACTGACTTGGGTTAAGAGACTTTATGTTGTGGGGTTCTCCCCTTTTTTTTTACATAAGATGGACTCGTCCAATTATACTTATACTGACAGAGAGAACACCTGCTGTTGAGATACGTTGAGATACAGTCTCTGACTGTGTGCGACGTCTGTCGAACTCTCTGTTTTGGCAGAGAGGAACCCGGACGAAGCTTTGCCGAAGGGCCAAGTTTCGTCCGGGGAGGTAGACAGTTCCAGAACCCGCTTATGTGGGTTCAAAGGGGATATTTTTTGGCCTAGCCTACGGGCTCGGGGAAACCCACGTTAAAATCGGCCTTGTGCCACATACATTCCTCGTGGGTGGACTCATAAATATCGAGATAGGTTGAGATACGTTGAGAGATATGGAGACAGACACAGTGTGTTCTCAGAGAGAGAGAGAGAGAGAGAGAGAGAGAGAGAGAGATAATTACGGCTTTACTTAGAGATTTGTACATATACTTCTACTAACCCGCATTCCTGGACTACTAATTTTCACTTCAAGTCTGTATTCTTACGTTTAATACACTTATTTTTCTATCTCAATTACTGGCGTTGTTCCTTTATTTGTGCAGGATTCCATTCACGGAATCCACAACACTTTGCTATATTCATCATATTCCTCTGATCTCTCGCCAACTAACTCCCACATTTCCAAGCATTTTTCTGTTGCAAAAAAAGATGCAGAAACTGCATTCGAAGATATATTGGCGTTAAAACCTTTATAGTTTTATTGCAAAGGCACAAATATCCTTGCAACTTGGTGGCAGAAATATGTAGGTGCTCCTATTTTGACTGATTTAAACACTGTTTAATTACTAGTCCTGAGTATGACGATAAACTACATCCGGCAGCAAGATCTCTGTTCTGAAAATTGGAAGTCTGTAGGAGCGAGAAACTACCTCTTACCTGTTGTTGTTCCCAGGTATACCATGATCCGGGGTGGTAGCACCTGTTAGGGGGTCCCATCTATGCGCAAATAGAGAACCCCTACGCAATATGAAAGTATACAAATTAATTTTTATAGTAAAAATAGCACCATTGTATTTTTATATAAAAAGAATTACCAACAATAAATTTTATAGCAAAATGACCAACAATACGTTTGATCTGCAGTTGAAAGCATAAAAATATGTTTAAGATATTTAGATTCCGGCAATAAATAACACCTAAACAATGTTGCTAAACAAAATCAAACCACCAACTTGAAAGAACTCTTTCATGACATTAATCCATATGATATCCTACAATTTCTTAAAGAAATTAAACTGTATTCCAAAATATAACTTCAACAAAAGTACAACATAAAACATACATATCAACGCCTCTAGTAATTATATCCCCACAGACATGTATATATATACAAAAGCTGAGTATTATCTACCATGTGTTCACTTTTGAAAACAGAATAACATATAATATTTTTATTACTTCAAAGCCCGCAACGAAAATGAATTTCAACATTAAATGACCTATGAATTGATATGCCGTTAAACAAATAAAATCAATCAATCTGATGAAATATATTAATTCAGGAATAAATGTTGATTCTAAAATCGGATACCATTTTCCGAATAACATAATATATTTTGGGGTAGTCATTGCCTTTGGCCTTGCGCCAAAATTAAACTAAGTTCTGTAATTTAATGACTTCTTTTAGTGAGTGCATTTTACCTTCACACACAAAATGTTCAATATTTTTACAATTTCAATCTGGTTCCTCCTACTTTCTAATGTTGTTAAACTAATTATTTCAAAGTGTCCTCATAACTCAGGTAATTCAAGTACTAACGTGGTTAGACATCTCTCAATTCCTCTTCACAGATTTGTTTTTGTACCTTTCCAAATACAATGACCATGGATATGCACAAGTTACAAACATCATACATAACGATTATAGAAAAAGAAGTGTCCTTCATAATATCGTCCTGGGTATGACGATAAACTACATCCTGTAGCAAGCTCTCTGATTAGGATGTTTTGAGAAGCGTGGAATCAAACCTTAATTGCTGTTGTTCCTAGGTCCACCCTATTAGGGTCTAATATATGGGCAAATAGTTAACGCCTAAACTGGAGTCAAAACACTATGAAAGTATACAAAAAATATAGCAAAAATAACGGTAATACATTTTATAATAAAAAAAATTGCCAGCAATAAATTTCTATAATTAATGAAAACATTACCAGCAATACATTTTTGTAACAAGAAAATTACCAGTAGTTCATTTTTGAAAAAAAAACAAAAAAACAAAAACAAACAAAAATACCTGCAATAATATATATATATATTTATATATATATATATATATATATATATATATATATATATATATATTAGCACTAATATATTTTTTGTGAAAGAAATTACTAATGCTTCTAAGAAAATTAAATTTCGGCATTAAATGATCGATAAGGAGTTGATACGCCCCTAAAAAAAAACAAAAAAAAAGAGCTTAATATAAGAAAAATGTACGTTTTACTAATTCGAAGACACTGATCAGGTAGCGTTGCGGTTATCGGCGCAGGAAGTGACTTCAGCCCTTGGGGCAGGGAAGCGGGAATCCGTTTCTTATTTTCTCAGCTTGGATAGCAGCTAGTCTAGGAGGAGGACAACTCTGAACCCAGAACTGTGGAGGAAGCATCGAAAAACCATTCTACTATCTTTACCAAGATGTCATAGCAATTCAAAGAGAGTAAAGATATCTGCGATGAGTCACGGTTGCCTATGTCATCCTGTAAGGAATGGCATTAATAAAACACAGTTTTAGCAGCAACTTTGACAACATGCTTGTTAATTGACACAGAGTTAATAATTAAGACAAGGTTTTTTTTTTCATATTATTTAATATCTTTCTTTTCATACAGAAGTCGTGAAACAGATTTCTGTTTTTTAAATGTAAGACTTTACATTTAATGCCATTAAAAGACAATAAATTACATTAATCCATTTATTTCCATCCTATATTCATAAAAGAATCCCCTTGCAATTAAATTAATACCTATAACTCAGTAATAGCTACCATCCTGTTTATTATTTTTTAAATTCTCCCTTTCCATTATGTTTAAATTATGAAGGTACTGCTTAGAGTTCATCTGCGTCTAAGTATTACCAGCTTTCGACTGCAGTCATTGTCAAGAATTAAAATCCCATGTTTACTTGTATTTCAGTTTTAGATATGAGGCATTAGTTATTTTTAATGTAAATATCATATTTGATGTAGCATAAACGTGAACATTTTTTTAATTTAAACATTTTTTATTTCTTTTAATGTGGCTTGTTAATAGTTAATAGGGCTTGTGAAAATTAAAATGGAAGATAATTTAAAAATTTAAAATTATTAGTATATTTGTTGCTGATTATTTATTGTATTAGCTGATTGTACAAGGTGGTCAGAAAGTCTTGTCACTCCTTACATAATATAATGTTCCATTTCAGATAGCTGACACGAAAATGACGATGTTCATACAGACCTTCTCGACACCGTGAATGAAAGTGAATAAAGTGAATCCAGTACATGTGCTTTGTATTACTGGATTATTTGTTCTACTGTTGTCATTATTTTTAGTAGTGGGTGACAAGACATTCGGACCACCCTGCATATTCTAAAATTTGTACTTTTTTCACAATTTGTTTTACTATGCATTACGAGCTTTCTGATATACTTGTATAAAAACTTGTATAAAACTTATTTTGCATTGCTACCCAAATACACCAACTCAATATTATATATATTTTAGTGAAGTTGAATAAGCAGGTTGTTTAATTCCGTAAATTGGATTGTGTTAAATAACGTTTTCTGGCTTCCATAGTGTTAATTTTTTTTTTGTAAACAGAATCATTGTTTGAACTGAAAACTAACTACTTTTTCATAGGTTTCTTTTATTCAAATCCCTGTCTGAGGTGAGTAACGTACATGATTTAAGCCGGTAGCTGCTTGAGATTCCTAATAGACAGCAGTGAATACTCTGAACTTTCTCTTTAAGTGCTGTCCAGGGACGAATCTGCTGGGCCTGGGTAAAAAGCTTTATGTTTTCAAATCGAAAGTGAAAGACGAATTCCTCGATGACTTGCGTCAACAAGAATAAATACTAAAAATCTCACTTGGGGTGGTAGCGGTAGCTATTTTGTATTTGATAACTTACTCCCACGGTAACGCATTCATGTATATAAAATGACTGCTGAAAAGTTCTTGGTATCACCAGGAAATCTTTCCCAAAATGATTCCAATAGTTGGTAATTATGGGGAGTAGTTAGGATGGAGAAACTTTCACCATTCCTTGGTTATATATGCTTTATTTACAAAATCTTACACCACTTAGCTCCATTTTACCCGTCAAAAGTCGTTCAGAATCTTTTTGAAGAGGCTCAAAGTAGCAACACTGGACTGGCCAGGAAACAGCTCAGAGCTGAACCCAGATGAAAATTTATGGGAAATTGTTAAAAGCAAAGTTGCAGTAAAACAAGATTTATGTGTCAAATCACCAAGAGAGACTATTAAAGACGGTCTGGACAAAAGAAATCTCGGTTGACTAATGACCCGTCTTACTTCTGAGCATGCCCCATTGAATCCGAACAATAATTAAAAGTAAAGGATGTCAGACAAAATACTTGACCGATGTTCTCTATTTCCCATGAAATGAATAGAGAACATAGGTCTTTACAAATGTA
>CAHIKZ030001813.1:6090000-6112500 GCA_903632075.3 Acanthosepion pharaonis
AATATATCTTTTTTGGATGTTTTAGCAACTAAAACACCATCCGGTTACATCACATCAATCTATCGTAAACCAACTTTTACCGGACTATACGCTTGATGGGATGAATTTTGCCCTAACGAACGCAAAGAAAACCTTATTAGTACCCTTACACATAGAGCTTTGATGATCTGCTCAGAATCTAAACTAGATGAAGAGCTGAAAACAATTACTTAGGCTCTAGCTCAGTGGTCGGCAACTCATTCGACCCCGCGGGGCCGGATCGTGTTGTAATGACGTGTCGCGGGCCGGATGAAGGACATTAATGAAAAATTAAGGAAAATTACATATGCAGACCCCTGTCAACCTAAATGTTTAAAACCATAATGAAAATAAACATTGAGAAATCAGAAAAACAAAAGACCTAACGAACGTCAAAATACTTCAAAGTGAAAAAAAAATCAACCGAAGTGAAATGGATGAAATTATGAGGTGTAGATTTGAAACTGTTATTGAAAATTGTTCCACAAACGAACCCCACACACACACATCAAACAAAAACGAAGCACATATAGCCATACATACGAGTACAAATAGTTGCAAACATATACACTTACGTACGTACACATGCGGTATCATCCACACATTCATGAGGCATGTACGTATAATGCGCGTATGTTTAACTGTCTTTAGATTTCTGCTACCTCGCATGTCAGTCCCTTCCCTGGTTTCTTTCACTTTATCGTTCCTTTCGCTTCTGTTTATCTTTTAATGTAGCCAAGGGTCATAACAAATATGTATCCATTATTTGACATTAAACGTAGGCAACGCAACTTGATAAAATAAGTCTCATGAAAGATAACTGGCAGATAGTCTAATATTTTTAGTGCAATGCGATGTGTAGACATTCTATGGAAAATGACATATAACAAATTTCATTTGAAGGTCGTCTCTCATGTTAAAAATAGAGTCATTGGTAATCAGGCTCGCGGGCCGGTCAAAATGCCGCCGCGGGCTGTATCCGGCCCGCGGGCCGTAGGTTGCCGACCTTTGCTCTAGCTAATAATGGGTATCCTTTAGATATTATTAAGTCAGTCATGAAAAAGAAAATCTTAAATTTCTTTAAACCTAGCCCGAATATGACTTCTAAATGCCCTGTGTATTAGCGTTTGCCCTGGTTGGTCTCAATAAGTGGTAAATTTGCCAAACAAATCAACTCAGCGGTTAAAAATTGCTATTTTTCCGCCAATGTGCGCGTTGTCTTTTCTACCAGGTCTCCTTGGGGTCTGCTCGGATGGACGTTCTACCTCCCCACCATATTAATAATGTAATATACCAATTTTTGATGTAGTTGCGAAGCCGATTACATAGGTAGAACTACCTTACGTTTAGATGCATGGATTAACCAGCACGTACCCGGAAGAATTAAGAATGATACACTCCAATCTGGTGACACGATCAGGAACACATACGGCTCCACCTTTGTTGAGCACCTTATAAACAATCCAAGTTGTGCCACAAACTTCAGCATTAACTGATTTTCCATCCTTAGTCATGCTTATTCTGTGTTACACTTAAAGGTATTGAAAACGATCTATGTCAGGTCTAGGCAGCCCTCCCTCTGTAAACAGAGGGAATGCCTGTTAGGGCTTGACATGATTTCCATCTGATCTTTCCAACTTTATTTTATCACATGCTTCTCATGTTTTTATATTTTATATTGCAATATTTAGTCATCCCTCGATTTCAACACTGTTGAGTGAGGGCAAAATCGGTCGGTTGGTCAATTTTTTCCCCTTTTAATCATGAATGGTAAAGATCGTCTGGCAGCTTTTATTTCCATAATAAAATTTTGTACCCACAAAGAAATAATGATATATATATATATATATGCGTGTGTGTGTATATATATACGCATGTGTGTATATATATATATATATATATATGTATATTTATATATATATATATTTATGCGTATATAATTATATATATATGTAACGTATATATTTATATATATGTATAAATATATGTGTATATGTATATATGTATGTCTATATATATATATATATGTGTATGTGTATATATATGCATATATATGCGTGTATATATATATGTGTATATGTAGGTATATATGTATATATATATATGTGTGTATAGACATATATATGTATATATGTATGTCGATATATATGTCTCTATATATATATATATATATATATATATATACATATTTATATGTATATATATATGTATATATATATACATATTTATATGCATATATATATGTATATGTATGTGAATATATGTTTATATATATATATACGTGTATATGTATGTAGATATATATGTGTGTATATATATATATGTATCTGTATATATATATATATATATATATATATATATGTTTATATATCTGTATATATATATATATATATATATATATATATATATATATATATATATATATGTATATATTTGAGTGTATGTGTGCGTGTGTGTTTGTGTGTGTCCATAATTCAAAAACATATTTGCCAATTAGAGACGAAAAGTAATAAAATTGAGAAAAGGTGACAGAGGAAGAAAAGAGAAAAAAAGAGAGGGCAAATAAGACAGATAGATAGATAGATAGATAGATAGAGAGAGAGAGAGAGAGAGAGAGAGAGAGAGAGAGAGAGAGAGAGAGGTAAATTAAAGTGCGTGAGCAAATAGAGCAAAAAATCGATATATTTAAAAAGAACATACACACAAATACACTGCATACACCTACCTTAAGATAAATCTTAAAAAAGCGCGTACACATGGGCGTACATATTGTGGACTTATCATTTGAGCGTAGAGGCAGGCATGATTTTATGCAACCATTTTGAAAGTTTCGCAAAGCAAAAGCGACAAGCAAGAAAAGATACACAAATGAAATAGATGTTGAGCGAAATAACAAGCGAAAAGTCGAAAATATCAAATGAATGCCGAAAAAGGAAAGCTATAAAATGTATTGACAAAAGAATAAAGAAAAAAAATGTATGCGGGAGGAAACGTGCGATTTCTATTGCATAGTGAATCCTGGCCGAGAGATATCTTTTGTTTGAAACCGTTGACATTTACTCTTTGTAATTCGATCGTCTCACTACTTCTCTCAATGCTGTTACGAGTTGATAACTTATTTTGACTGAATCGTCTCAGCCAACACCTTATTAGCAGTCAGAATCTCATAGACATTATTATTAAATACGATAGAAATAGATTTTCAAGATTGATGCTCATGTTGCATATACCAGAGAATTAAACTCCTTGCAAAAGAATGATTATAACTGATTATATATATATATATATATATATATATATATATATATATATATTGATAGATTTTTTCATTAAATGATACAGACAAGTGACAACATGAAAAAAATTTACATAAAATAAATAGACAACAATTTATTTTATGTAAATTCTTGTCATATCGTCTGATAAGCTTAATAACATTATTATTAAATGAGGAAAGTAAACCACAATATTGATACATATTTTTTTTAATCCCATCTAAGCTTTCTTATATATATATATATATATATATATATATATATATATATATATATATATATATATGTCTCTATGCATGCATATATACTTTTTGGAAATACTGATAACATGGAATCACTGTAAAAAATTACGACAGAAACGGTGATTAACAGACCATAGTTTTGATGTCGTGAGTTCCTTCTCAACCATTGAGGAAAGGTGGCTTGGGAGAACCCATATATACACTGCGTGCCAAATTATTATCGAGATAACTTTTTTTCTAATATTTCAAAAGTCATATAATCAATTTACACAAAGTTTTCACTGGCCTGCGCAGTGACTGAAATTTTTGTACTGATCTACGCAATGTAAACAAACTGACACCATATTTGTTATCAGCATGGTGATTTGAGCGTGCCTAATTATTAGAAAGGTTTAGTAAAATTCCCAGAATTAAGCAAACAAAACGTTTATTAATGTTGCACGTAAATGTTTATGATCAAAAGAAGCTAATAAATAAGATAATCAAACAAATAATAACAGACACAAAAAAGGCACAGTTTTAAACAAATTATGAGGGAATGTGATTCTCCTGTTTTGAAATTACTTGAAGAAGTCGACGATCCATAGAATTTGTTAATTGTAGGATGTCATCTGCTGTAATGCCGCGAGATATGTCAAGAATTGCTTCCCACAACTCAGCGTTGCTCCTAAATTGTCGTCCGTTGGCGTACAGTTCGCTTCATGATGCTCCAAATGTTTTCGATTGAGTTCAAATCCGGAGAATTTGCTGGTCACTTCATTTTTCGAGGTCCATCGAAGCCTAACTGTTTCAAATATTCAGTAGTCTTGTGAGCAACATGTGAGGGAGCATTATCTTGCATAAAAACAATTGCCCTTCTGAGGGCAAGTCTTTGCCTTTTCATCCACGGTTCAAGATGATCCTTCATAAACGCTATGTATGCATCAGCAGTCATATTGACACCATCTGGTACTCTCCATGGACCCACTAATGTGTTTCCAATGATACCACCCCATATCATTATGCCTCCACCACCTTCTTGGCATATCAAACGTTGATGGCGATTCTGTCCGTTCATTACCCAGCCTTTGCACTATCTATCTGGCCCATCAAGTGTTGCTCGAGTTTCGTCTGTGAACAAAACCTTAGAGAAGTCAATCTTCATATTGTCCTCGGTCCATTTCAACCGATTTGGAATGTGATTTCTCGTCAACGGAGGCTTCGATACAGGTTTGACTGTTGTTGCTATTTCCCTCAGATACCGACACCGAGTACTTTTAGACACAGTAGGATCCCCAATGCGACTGAAAAGCTATTACGTGTAGCAAGAATGTCTTTCCGCATGGATGGAAGGACATATGAGGAAGAAAAAAACTACTCGAGTGTTAGCGGCAAAGTAACAATATCGAACTTCTAAAGAAACACGTTTGCATATCTATCACTGATACTACCCAGCCAATGAAAGCGCATGTACACAGGGCATCTTTGCACGTTAGCCAATTTAACTTTATTGAATTCCGAAATTTTATTCTTAATTACTGATTGAACAATGCCTAACGTATAGGCATTGTTACAGAGAGTGGTAGTAATAAACTTGAGTTTATCATCTAGCTTGGTTTTAGAGCAGATCATTAAAGCCCTATGAGATCATTAAGGCCCTTAATTAAATTGATTTTACGTTTGACGGGATAAAAGAAAGTCCCAACGGGTATAAAACCGGTAAACGTCGTTTTTCGATAAACAGAAGTAAGAAAACCCGATGAAGTTTTGATAACCAAAACCTTAAGAAAGAGAAGGGAAGAATTAATTTCCTTTTCCTGCGTAAATTTGAGAGCTGGATGAATATTATTCAGGGACGAAAGAAATATTATTCAGGGACGTTATTGAAGAGATAAAAACTGTTATCCACATAACGGAAGTAAACATTAGGCTTATTAGATTTAGATAATACACTTTCCTCTTGGAATCCTACAAAAATGTTAACTAAAATAAGTCCTTAAGGGGAACCCATTGAAATACCATCAATTTGTTTATACACAACGCCGTCGAAACTAAAGTCAACCGACATCGTGGCAAATCCTCAGGAATAACAGGAGGGGGTAACTGACTACGATATAAGGCATCTGAATATATATCAATAGTCTCAGCGAAAGGGACGCAAGTAAAGAGGCTAGAAATATCATAGGAACACATAAATTTGTCAGTCGACGGATAACGCTGTATAAAGTAAAAAAATTCAAACGAATCTTTAATACAGGAAGAATTATACCGTTCCAAAATTGGCTGTGGTCACGCCATATTGCGAAAACACTATCATGGAGAAATTAGGTCTCAGTGGAACCCCGACCTTATGCGCTTTGGGGAAAACATAGAGAAGGGTCGAGTTCGAATTCCAGTCGAATCCATTACATTCACTTACGTGCTAATACACTTGGGAAAGGTGTGACTCCTCCTCTTCTCCCTCCAGCTATGGGTAAATAGCAGGACAAACTTGGATGGCAACTGCTCTAGAAGGACAACTCTGAATTCAAAACCTGCGGTAGTGCACCAGATCCGGGAGAGTCAGTATATATATATATATATATATATATATATATATATATATATATATATATGTGTGTGTGTGTGTGTGTGTGTGTGTGTGTGTGTAAACCATACGTATACGTAAATATACTTGCACGTACATAAATGTTTACTCAGATGTTATAAAAACAGTGCTCAATGTTATATAACAGAGCTATTAGGCATTACTTTATTAAAATACTTTAATAAGCACCTGTTATTCATAGTACCAAGAATGACAGTTTTTCGGCAAAAAGGGATGCATAGTGCGTTTATGTAAATTTAAAATTTTTAAAGTAATTTTTTTAATTCCACATCTTTGGAACTTGCATCGATATGAATTATTAATAATTAATTTAAGTATTATAGACAACAACAATATATGGAACAAATTTTAAGACACAATTTTATATCAACTATACGAGAACGCATGTAACTGCCTGAAACTCCATGTTGTGCTATTGACATGAGATATTATGTGTATTCACTAATATATATATATATATATATATATATATATATATATATATATGATAGATAGAATTAATAGGGCGCGTGTGAGAATGGGTTGAACGTTACCCTTACGACTATGAATCTCACAATTTTATCGACGACTTTTTTTGATAAATCGTCCTGGATTGATTATCCAAGTGCGTGACACTATTAGGAAGTACTTGAAACTACACTGCAGATTAGCCAAAGTCTTGTGAGTAAAATTGGTTCGACTGCTCGAAAGCCCGTTATATACGAAGTCAAGTCATCTTTATTGATGGATTGAGAATACTGGCCTTGCCCAACTGCTGATCATTCTACATTATAATCCCTCTCCAGGTTTTATATGAATGTCGGATTACAAGACATGTGATAGGATACTGAATAAATATAAAATAATATACATGAACCGACTGAAGGTCGCTTGATCACGTAAAACTTTTTGACTTGTCTCTTTAATATTTCTGGGTCCTATTATTGATCCAATCTATTTTTTTTTTGTTTTCAGATTTACTCTCCTGAGTTATATAGCACTTCGTATAATTTTTAATTTAATTCTTAAACGGTGTGTAGAAACTATTAGTATCCCAGCTGTGGGAAAATAGTGACCATCCAAACAAATAAAAAAAATCACTATGAAATATGAAAATACATTTTTATACTAAAAATACCAGCAATATATTTTATATAAAACATTATCAACAATCCTTATTTATAGTAAAATTATTATAATTCTATTGCAAAATGACCAACAATACTTTTTATCTGTAGTTGAAGGCATACAACTGTTTTCAAAATATTTAGATTCCGTCATTAAATAACCTGTAGAGGTTGATATGCCGTTAAATAAAATCAACCACCCAACAGTTTTTGAATATTAATTTATTTCCCTTCAGCGAGGTTATATATTTTTTCGTTTTACTCTTCGTAAGTTTATTAATTCCGGTTGTACACACACATATATATATATATATATATATATGGAACAAGTTTTAAGGCACAATTTTATATCAACTCCGCAAGAACGCATGTAACTGCATGAAACTCCGTGTCGTGCTATTGACAACGGATATTATGTATATACTAATATATATATATATATCGAAGTCGTGATGATTGCTGTGGCATATATATATATATATATATATATATATATATATATATATATATATATATATATATATATATATATATATGTACTCGACTCGCCCGTCGAATTCGACGTCTGAGGTCAACAGATCAGTTCCAAGTGAAACCGACAGCCCGACAACAGCACATGAGATTTGATTGTAGTGGTGAAGGTTTCGTGCAGGACCATCCACACTTTTTGAAGGGCCGAATACAGAGGCCTGGTGAACTCCCAAACGACCTTCCGGAGGTTTTGAATTCAGAGTTGTCCTTCTCCTAGACCAGTTGCCATCCAAGGCTATAGAACCCAGTCTGTCCTGCTATTTTACCCATAGCTGGAGGGAGAGGAAGAGGATTCATACCTTTCCCAAGGGTATTAGCGCGTAAGTGAATGTAATGGATTCGACTGGAATTCGAACTCGGCCTGCGATTCCTCAATCCAAGCCGAGCCGCTATCCATTACTCCACCGTGCCCCCTCTCTCTCTCTCTCTCTCTCTCTCTCTCTCTCTCTCTATATATATATATATATATATATATATATATATATATATATATATGTGTGTGTGTCCGCGCGCGCGTGTAGTGCATATTTGGGCAGAAATCCTTCTTTTATACAAGTTTCATTGAAGACGACTACATTGCGATTAGTTTTTTTCGTAAACTTTTCTTGCATTCGTAGAAGTGATTTTTTGTGGATATTCTTCTTTATGTGCCGTCTCACGTCTGGTGATCATAGCTCTCCACAATTTCCTGTCCCTTGTCTCTCTTAATGAATTTTGTCTTTTCGTTATTTCTATATTCCGTCATTCATTCAATCAATTTCATAAAGTATGTTATACGATGTTTTCCTCTGTCTCTCTTGCCCTCAATCTGTCCTGTGAATATCAGATTTTCCAACCCATATTTCTCATTATATGCCCCAGGAATTCAACTGTCTCTTCCTGATAAGTATAAGTGCCCTTTTTGTTTCCTTTTTCTCTAAAACCTCGTCGTTGTTCACATGTTCATGTCCATGGTATCCTCAGTAACCTTCTGTGGAACCACACTTCTGTTGCTTCAGATCTTTTCTTTATCTTTGATGAGACTGTCCAGCATTTGCTGATATACAGGAGGACATATATCACGTAACAGTTCAATTTCTTTGTTTCTAAAAACATTTTTTCTGTCTCTTAATACTTTTCTTAGGTTTTGGAATGCATCTTGTGCTATCCGAATGTCTCTTCGGATTTTAGTGTCGTACTTTCAGTCTTCTGTTAAAACACTTCCCAGATAGTGTTTAAAAACTGTTCAAAAGATATGTGGATCTGAGCGCTTTCAATTAATCTGCTAGCCATTATCAAAGATGCTTTCTTTTTTGTTTGGACATAGGATTCAACACTGTTATATGAATGTCAGTTTTATGTTTCATTGTAATCCTCACAACAATATAAATATTTTTAAAATTTGCTACACATGCACACCATACAAACGGTGAAAATGTAGGTATATCGTAATGAAAAACAACATATATCCTTTACATACCACCCATAAAAGAGCATCTTGACGTGGTGTAATTGTTAGCAAGCTTGTCTTACTAAAACACTTACGACTGAGTAGTGATTTCGATCTTCAGTGGGTACTCCATTCTTTCGGTCTTGTGCTGCATCTAGGCTATGCTTAAAAAAATCACCCCCAAATCAGTCCATATGGGGTGAGATCCGGCAAACTACAGTATATCTACTTCTGCAGCCTCTTGTATATATTTATGATGTATACAAATTCGTCAAATAATTCGTTAATAAGGATAATGAATTGGGTTATTTATAACACAATTCATTATCCTAATTAATTTCGAATAGAATATGCCTATATCCGCGGAAAGTGCTCAGACGGACTACATTCCCTGGTGCCGGAAGTTCAAATCTTCACGTCAAGGACACCTCATGCCACCTACATAGTATCAAACCACCCACATTCCTGCCGTATTCCATCGGTGAGAAGTAAGTTCCACTGGAAAAAACTTTTTTTCCCGCGAACCACTACTCGCTTATTGTATTGGTTATTGGATGATACCTCCTCATGCCATGTGGACTTGTTCTTACCTCAGTTCCTCACAGGCAGATATTAGCGTTTCTAAGCGTTTTTTCTCACTGTATTACTCTTGTTCATCTAGGTATTCTGGCCTGCATATTTCAATGGCTCTGAGGTAAAATCATGAAAATCGGCCTACACAATCGACTAGCAAAATCTTCAGATTCATTGCTCTACAATAGTTGCCCTTATCAATTGCATTCTGCCATTCTATTTTTTGTATATAAAACCTCAAAGATTTTTAGATGGAAGTCAATTCCAATTTAAAAAAAAAAATAATATACAGCTAAATTATGGAGGACAGCTGTAGTGTTACAAGACAATTCACTAATGGGGAATGTTCTATACTGACTGGGTGGCAGGTCACTACACCCTCTTGTTAAACTAAAGCTAAGCTGAGAAACAATCCCATAAGTGTTGTCCTTGGATTTTGCCATATGTCAGAGTTGGCTTCGCCTAATAAATATCTACTTACGCGTTAGGCCAATATCATATATATATATATATATATATATATATATATATATATATATATATATATATATATATATATATATACTGACTATATGTGTGTGTAATAATATATATATTTCTGCATGTTTGTGTGTGTAATATATATATATATATATAGTTAATGGAGATGAATCAGACCAGGAAACGGTAGTATTAAAGTGCTCGATACACATGTGATAAAAATAAAAATAACATAAAGGGCTTTTAACTTGAAAAATTCCAAAATTAGGGGATCAGTTGAATTCGCTGCCTTGATTTTAATCTTACGATATCCTCAGGTCATTTTTATCAATTAACCTCCCAACGCTTCATTTAAAAAAAAAATATTGGAAAATTCTAAAAAAGACAAAGACTTATAACAGTCACAATAATATTTGCGACCTCTGCCATCAGGAAAAATTAGCAATAATTTCCTGATCCAAAGAACCATTTGAACCAGAGATCTGAAGTCATGGGCAACTGCATACATACTAAAATTTTCCTCTTAAGCACTTCTTTTTCTTCTTACCCCACCTTTCTCACACACCCAAATTTGTGCGTTTATTTTTCAAAAATAATATAGCTTTCATTAGTTTTTTTTTTTAAATAAAGTGTTGCGAGGTCAATTTATGAAAATCGCCTGAGGATGCCGTAAAATTGAAACCAAGGTAGCGGATTCAACTCTTTCTGGTATTAGTTTGTAGGCTACAAAGTAATATCATTAAGAGTTTGAAAAATCCTGCAAATTTTAAAATTAAAATTCGTAGATGAAAATGGTCATTTACTAAACGTATCTTAATTCCAATTGTAAAGAAAGTATACTCACCGCCTGGTTGTTTGCGTTTGTGTGCATTGCCTGCTGTCGCAAGTTATGTGTTAATTACTGAAGAGGAATTAAGTTTTCATGACAGAAAAGCTATATTCAGTGAGAATTAAATTAGATTTTCTCAGAACAAAAGCCGAAAACACCAAAGAAAAACTGACATAAGCAAAGACATTGCAAAATTTTTGTTGAGGTCTAAATACCTGACTGGAGAGAAGAGTAATTAAATCCCAGAAGCCCCACGACACAAGAAAGTGAAAGAAAGGACATGTTACTATAGAAAGCCTATCAAACTGATTGTTATCTGTACAAATGCAAGCCATAGAAATGAAACACAAAGAAGCAGGACAATTCTAAAGCAAGTTTTGGTAGCACTTTTTAATTTATTTTGTGACTCACAGCAAATTAATAGAATTAAACATTTTTTTAAAAAATTTATTCAGATTTTTAGTTGAATACGCATATATCGGCAGAGTAATTACGTAAGATAATGTAAAAAGATTCTATTCTGACATGTTTCGCTAATGAACAGGCGTCATTATATAGAGAATTTTATTTCACAAAATAGTCATTCTTCTCCCTCTTCTTCCAATACTACTACTTCTTTTACTAATACTACGACTTCTACTACTACTATTTCTTCTTCTACTACTACTAATGCTTCCTCTTCTACTACTACTATTACTACTACTTCTTCTTCTCCTACCACTACTTCTTTTTCTTCTTCTTCTACTACTATTACTACTAATGCTTCTTCTACTACTACTACTGCTACTACTATTACTACTACTTCTTCTTCTTCTTCTTTTTCTTCTTCTTCTACTACAACTTCTTCTTTTTCTTCTACTACTACTATTACCAACTACTTCTTTTCTTTTTCTATTACTACTACTTCTTTTTCTTCTCCTACTACTACTTCTTTTTCTTCTTCTTCTACTACTATTACTACTAATGCTTCTTCTACTACTACTACTATTACTACTACTACTTCTTCTTCTTCTATTACAACTTCTTCTTTTTCTTCTACTACTACTATTACTACTACTTCTTTTCTTTTTCTATTACTACTACTTTTTCTTCTTCTACTACTATTTCTTTTTCCTCCTCTACTACTACTATTATTACTACTTCTTTTTTACTTCTACTGCTACTACTACTTCTTTTACTTCTACTGCTACTACTACTTCTTTTTATTCTTCTACTAATACTACTTCTTTTTCTTCTTCTTCTTCTTCTACTACTACTTCTTTTTCTTCTTCTTCTACTACTACTACTATTACTACTACTACTTCTTCTTCTTGTGCTGTGTCCCCACAGGACGTAGGCGATCATGTTTCTCCACAATTTCTTATCCGTTGTAACTCTTAATATAAATATGATTCTACAGAAAAATGCCGAGGATATCATGGACCGAACATGTGAGAACATCGAAGTTTTGGAGAGAATGGAAACAAAAAAGGAAACTTTTAACATCAGGAAAGGGCAGTTAAAATGTCTGCAGTACGAAATGAGGAATGGGGCTTGGAAAATTTGATACTCCCAGGACAGAATGAGGACAACAGAGACAGGAAAGCAGCGCATGACATATTTGATGAGCTTGACTAAAGGATGGCGGAACAGGGTTTAGGAGAAATAACGAAATGGCAAAAATTATTAAGAGCTACAAGGCATAGAAAGATGTAGACGGCCATGACTGTGTCTACATTCTAAAGGGATAAGGCACATGAAAAAAGAAAAATCTGTCCTGTTCAGATGCCTCAATCGAGGTACAGGTGAAATCGAGCTTCAGTCAAGGCACCAGTTCGCTGATCTGTTCGAGGTATGAAAAATACTTAATGGCTATTATAATGAAAGTGAACAATTTCTTCACCTTCTCAAACAGGAATATGCGTGGACTTTATGTGTTGTATCCCCTCAGGACATTGGCGTTCAAGGCTCTCCAAAATTTCTTCTACTTTATTAATTTTATCTTTTCGTTATCCATTTAATCATCAAGTTATGCCATGTTTTCCTCTGTCTTTCTTGCCCTAAATCAGTCCTGTGAGTATCAGATTTTAAAAGCCCTCCTTCCTCATTATGCGTCCTAGAAATTTCAAATGTCTCTTCTTGATAGTAAGTATGTTTCATTTTTGTTTCCATCTTAATGAATCCATTTTAAACGACTGAAAGCTTGATATCAACTAGCGTTAGAGAATTTCTAGTTAATTTCAATTTTATTTACTTTATACGGCCCATTTTCCCCCCGCATTGATTCAATACCAATTTAGTAAAAACTGGCGATAAACTGAAATAGTTCAGTCATATATTGTAGCACTTTCAATATACCTTCGTCTGAGTAAATTCATTTTGTTTTTATTTTAGATTAGCGGCAATGTTTCATTATTTTACAGTTGTTCTATATAAAATATATTGCTGGTATTTTTACTATAAAAATGTATTTTCATACTTTCATAGTGATTTTTTTTTTGATGGTCACTATTTTCCCACAGCTGGGATACTAATAGTTTCTACACACCGTTTAAGAATTAAATTAAAAGTATACGAAGTGCTATACAACTCAGGAGAGTAAATCTGAAAAAAAAAAAAGAAAAAGATTAGATCAATAATAGGATCCAGAAATATTCAAGAGACATGTCAAAAAGTTTTACGTGATCAAGCGACCTTCAGTCGGTTCATGTATGTTATTTTATATTTATTCAGTATCCTGTCACATGTCTTGTAATCCGACATTCATATAAAACCTGGAGAGGGCTTATAATATAGAATGATCAGCAGTTGAGCAAGGCCAGTATTCTCAATCCATCAATAAAGATGACTTGACTTCGTGCCTGAGCAATCATAACGGGCTTTCGAGCAGTCGAACCAATTTTACTCACAAGACTTTGGCTAATCTGCAGTGTAGTTTCAAGTATTTCCTAATAGTGTCAGCCACTTGGATAATAATTGAAATGGCTAAAATCTAACCGTAAATTCTATGCTAACAGTTTCTTCTGTGACACTTTTCACTTCTAGAACTCTTTTCAGGCTTTTTGTTTTCCAGTTAAGTTTGATATTCAAAGATTTTTAGTGCAGATGACAATCGTCATCTTCTGTTTTCTTAATTTCTGTTCTTTTACTCACTCTGCTTAATAATGTTTTATTTTTCTCATTCTCTCAAACTCAGTAAGTCATTTGAAGCTTTATTGTCTTCCTGGGGAGAAATGATTTAAAAATATTAAAACGACATTTTCCAGTTCAAAATTGTGACCAACAATGTTCCTATGACTTGTTAGTACATTGAGTAATTTGTTTAATATTATGTTTCTTTTTGTTTTCGTATATTCTCTTCTTTAAATTTCGATATTTTTCCCCGATGTAATTTCTTTTTTGGTGGGGTGGAGGGTGATTCTTTATATTCTATCAGTAAATAACTAGTGCTTCCGATGTAAAGTTGACTACTATTGGCATGTACATCCCACCAATTTTAATGTCGAAACTGTGAAATGTAACCGCTACTTCTACTCCAACAGCTTCTCTCGCACTTCTCAACAATAGAATTCCCTTCCTCTTACTTGCTTCAAAAATTTAAATACAACGTCAGTCGTCATCTTCTGATTCCCATTCTTCTTTCTATCCTTTCCTCATCCCCACCTATATCCAGTCTTTTCTTTTACTTTCACTCTCTGTACCACCCACCTGCATACTAGTGGCTTAAAAGTTCTTATACTGAGTTTTGATAATTTTCTTTTCAAGTTCATTTGTTAACGAAATGTGTACGTGAAATGAGGTTCCGAGTTTCTGTCGATATATCTATCATCAATCACAGATTAAGAATGGAGTGCTACAGCAATAGTTTACAGACAATAGATGCAACGTTTGCGTAAAGCAATGAACTCTCTGAATCTTATTCCCAAAATGGTAAAAATAATTTTACATTAAATTAATTCAGTACTTAAATATGGAACTGTTATCTGAAATCCAAAAATATGCGACGGTTATCTGGAATCCAAAATGCAAAAAGAAAAAAATAAATATCGACAGTCATCTCACCAGAGCAGATGCTTCGACCGAGCTATGGCGAAATCAAGCTCCCATCCCTTTAGTCAAGTTTAGTTCACCGATCTGTGCGAGTTAAGCAAAATGCTTAATGGATATTATAAAACTAGGATGAACAATTTCTTCATTTTTCAAACAGGAGGATGCGAGGTCGTCTTTTTTACGTGTCGTGTCCCCTCAGGGGAATCTTGGCTCCTGTTCTTTGTAGCTCTTAATAAATGTTATTTTTCGTTATTTGTTTTAAACGCTGGTCCGTCATCCATTTTCTCAAGCTCATCAAGTATGTTATGCGATGGTTTCCTCTGTCCCTCTTACATTCAATCTGTCTTGCGAGTATCAAATTTTCGAAGCTCTCCTTCCTCATTATGTGCCTCAGAAATTCCAACTCTCTCTTCTTGATGTTAAGTAAGAGTTTTAATTTTGTTTCCATTTTCTTTAAAACCTCGTCGTTGCTCACATATTCGGTCCATGGTATGTTCGACATCCTTCTGTAGGACCACATTTCTGTTGCCTTAAATCTTTTCTTCATCTGTGAGGAGATTTTCCAGCATTCACTGCCATATGCGATGACAGATATCACGTAACAGTTCAGTACTCTTTTCTTTGTTTCTAACGAAGATTTTCTGTCTCTTAATACGCTGCTTAGCTTTTGGAAGACTTCTTTGACTATCCCAATATGTTTAGTCTTTTCAACTCACTTTCCTTTACTATATTATGTGGGAGGACTTGTGGTTTCCTTTCCATATTTGCAATCAACACTGTATCATCCGCTTATGTTATGTTGTTAAGATTGTGACCGCCAATAATGATTCTTGTTAGGACATCTAATTATCTTGGAATTGCTTTGCTGTATACGTTGAATAAGTCTAGTGTTAAGAAACATCCTTGTCTTACAGCACTTTCTATTTCGTGTAAGTTGAGCTTATTTTCTATCTGTATCTAGGCGGTTTGCTTCCAGTCACAATCACTCACACAAACTGATGAAAGTACAATCGAAAAAGATCGCAAGATCTAACTTATTTGCCCTGAAGGTGACAGACAAACGGAACTCTTTACCTTGTGATGTTGTGCGATGTCAGCTATTTTTACGAAGAAACTGACAATCCTGCTCAAATGAGCTGAAGGGCTGACGAATAATTCTAATTCACAGGCGTACATATACACTAATTATGATGAATACGTATATCTACATTGATTTTTCAAAAGACGCATATGCGTATGGAGGTTCTCTCTCTCGCTCTATCTTTCTCTCTCTCTCTTATATATATATATATATATATATATATATATATATATATAATCTTAAGGGAATCTAGGCTAATGAGGCAGTAAAGCTACTAAAAGACAAGGGATTACTGGTGTGTAAGAATTAGAAAACAGAAACTTTATTGCAGTATAAGAACAATAGAAGAACATTCAAGAAGACAGTAGATAAAATGCATTTAAAGTTTACGTTATTCTTATCAGAATTTAGTCAAATAAGCTGTATACATAAAAATAACCTATGAACAGAATATATATATATATATATATATATATATATATATATATATATATATATATTGCATAGAAGTTTAATGGTCAGAGGTGAATTAGAGCAAGAAACGGTAGTATTCAACCGTGTTCAATAGACGTGTGAAAAAAGAAAAGAAAAAATAACACGATGAGTTTTAATATTCAAAATTAGTAGATCATTTGATTCCGCTACCTTGGTTACAAACTTAATCTCAGTCGATTTTCAAACTTACGGTAGTCTCAAGCAAATTTGATATATATATATATATATATATATATATATATATATATATATATATATATATATATATATATATTGTCATCCACAGACAGACAGACTGTTTCGCTGTATCACAGCTCTTCAATGTAAATGAGACGCCCGATTGCTTCAAGTCGGGATCGAAACCCGACCGATTTGACATGGCTACCGTCGCACATCAGAGAGGAAGAAAAAAAATTAACGTTTTTCTGTGTGAAATATGCCAGTGGCTAGGAGAGCAAAATTCGTACTTGAAGAGTAATGCATTAATAGCAGTAGGAGCCGCTGTTTTTAAAAACCCCTTTCTCCCGAGAGCTCAATCGGCTTTCCCGGGAGCATATATAGTGTCATCCATAGACAGACTGTTTCACTGTATCACAGCTCTTCAGTGTGTCTAGACGTCCGACTGCTTCATATTAATAATTTCATCTCATGAACGTCAGTACAGCCACTAAGACACAAGAGCTTACTGAGTGTGAAAGAAAAAGGAAAAAGAGAAACATTGTTAAAGACCGAAAAGAATAGAAGAGTAATCAGGAAGACAGTAAGTAACGATTGATATTGCATTAAAAAGTTTGGAGATCAAAGTCGGCTAGAATGCATAGAATCGGAATAAAGTTCCACAAGCGAGAAGTACAAGAAAAGAAACAGCATAGAACTTACGATTACATTTAGCCAGTTCAACTGTAAGTTGATGAAACCTTATTGTTAATATATTAGTGCGCTTAAATTCATAAAGTCTATGTACCATAGCAAAATCATACCATGAAAGTATATTTAGAAAAGGCGCAGGGAAACGACTTTACGGTCGGGAAAATGACTGAAGACGAGACGCCAGTTTTGGTGCAATAATATTGCAGGTTCTTCACTGAATTGTATCAAGAATCCCTAAATATATAGCAGGGGCAACTATTCTAAGCATAGACGAATAGTAGACTTATAGATATGTAAGATAGATTCCGGAGAGAAAACTTGTCTAGCACGACACAGATCCAACATTCTTAGCAGCAGATCTAGCAATGGATTCAAAATATTCTTTCCACTTCAAGCCAGTCGAGAGGGCGCAACAATTCACTCTCCCGGAGGATAGCATCAGTCATCATGATGGAAGGCAGAAAGGAAAGCTATCTCTCAGATTAATAGAGAGCCATATATATATATATATATATATATATATATATATATACCCCAAACACTTTATTGGCATACTCATTTAGCATAGCTTAGTTAGGCACAAGGCCATGACAATGTGAATCGAACTCACAACGCACGACATTTCATAACAAAGTAGGCATTTATGTATTTTGAATGTTGAATTCAGTGTGCACTTTTTATTCATGCAATTTATCGATCTCGTTACTCTAGTGTGCAGCCTGTTATCGTCATTCAGTTTTTCGACATTTTCTTTGATGACATGCTTTCTTGTGATATCTGCAAAGTGACATGACCCACAATAATAATGATGTCTACACCGACAAATATGTCATAGTTTAGATCATAGTTTACATCATACTATGTCTTTCATACGCACACTCGTGCATCTCTGTCTCTCTCTCTCTCTCTCTCTCTATATATATATATATATATATATAGCTCTATCTATCTATATATATAGATCTATCTATCTGTCTCTCTCTCTATATATATATAGATCTATCTCTCTCTCTATATATATATATATTGAATATTAGGAAATACTTGAAACTACATTGCATATATATAGAGATATATCTATCTATCTATCTATCTATCTATCTATCTATCTATCTATATAGATCTATCTATCTATATATATATAGATCTATCTATCTATCTATCTATCTAGATCTATCTATTAGGTTGGTGCAAAAATAATGACGTAATAATGTCGTTTTTGACGTAACGTCAAAAACGACATTATTATATATATATATAGATCAATCATCTATATATATGTATCTGTCTATCTATCTATCTATCTATCTATACATAGATCCATCTATATATATATATATATATATATATATATATATATATATATATATAGATCTATCTATATCTATGTATCTATCTATCTAGATCTATCTATCTATATATACAAAGATCTATCTATCTATCTATCTATTATATATTTAATGACTCTTAATATTTCATATATAAAAATCTTTGTTTTAAAAAAGTATAGTCTGTTAGTAATTAAAATTAATGATAATATTTTAAAATTGTCGTCCAATACGAGGTATTCATATACAAACAACCTTTTAGAAAAAATCTTTATGTATAGAAGTACCAATTTAACGGCGAAACAAAAGTGCCGGAAAACTTTTTGTCGTTGATAAAGACCAGACGACATGCGTTGAATGGATGTCATCATTAGTTGAAAAAGGCACCCATACCCTACATTAACTTAACCTCTTTTCGAAAGTAACTCATATTTTGATGCAATAGTTGTCAGTGAAAATGAATACCCTACCATAACCTTGTTAAATTTATTGGATTTCCCCGTATCCTTAAAAACTAATATTATGAATGTATGCGCTTATAAAACTCAGTAAATTTCAAAATAAGTTATTCCAAAATTCGCTTGAAAATGAAACAGAACTAGGGACTTTAATTCTATAATTGAAATTGACATGTTTAGTTTCTGTTTTTGAAACATGGTAATTCCAGTGTAGCGATGGAACCATATTTTTAAATTAGTAAATTTATAATATATATATATATATATATATATATATATATATATGATCTTTCTCTCAATCTCTGATGAAACTTTAATAAAAGTGAAACATGTTAGATTGATATACGCTTCCTGTTTATTCTTTTATTTTATCATATCTATATATATATATATATATATATATATATATATATATATATATATATATGTGTGTGTGTGTGTATGTGTGTGTGTATGTGCGTGATTTATATATTACCAATAAACTCCTTCATCTTATCTTTCTATCTTCTGACTGCCTATTCAATCGACTGAGCAGTAATCGTCTAACCTTTTGATCCCTCTGTTATCCTTTCTTCTTGATATGGTCCCAAGTCCATTTTTCTTGTTTAATCACGTCTATGCATTTTTTTTCTTTCTCTGTTACCATTTCTATATTGATCAGTTCCCGTCTTAGAGTTAACTCGCGCGTTGCTCTTTTCATTGCGTTTTGCATGTTTCAAAGTTAGTTTTCAAGTGATCTTACTTTTCATATATCTCTGACTTATCGCAGACATCATACATTTGATATATACACTTAACATATTACGCCTATTGCCAAAATGATTTTTTATACCTATATTTTTACTCAGTGCGTTCCAACCAATCGTTAAACGTTTATTTTTTATGGTCTTCCTTAAATATTATCACCTGACAGAAGTAGATATATTCCTGGACATAATCTAGTTAAGTTTTTTCTGATCATTAAATTTAAATATTATTTTCGTTTTATGTTCATTTTAAAGCCTAACTTGACACTTTCTTTATTCAGGTCTTTTAGCATTTCTGTAAATTCATCTTCTGATTCTGACAATTGTAGTCAGCAAAATAGCAGGCAGGATACAAATATTCTTCGTTTGTGTTTACACTCATTCCTTCCCAATTCATTTAGCGAAAGATAGATTCAAGTTGCAGCAAATATTTCAAGCGAATTAGTATCACATTGTCTCATTTCCTACCACAGTTTTTAATATTCCCATCGCTTCAACAGTAGAATTAACATCACTTGTTTATCTCATATATTCTTAAACTTTCCACAGTTTTCCTTAATATTCTGCTCTCGTAATGAGATAAAGTCCGACGAATATCCTACTGAATAAAATGACTTTTTCAAAGTTAACAGAAAAAATTTAGATGGCTTCTTATATTATGCCGGTGTTAATTTTTTTATCAATCAGTTATTTTATTATTTGTTCAGCTTATTGTTGAATAATCACTTCTATAAACTTTCTGTTCGTGTGGTTGATTCTTCTTTCATGTAGTTACACTCAAACTAGGCTAATTCCAATACAAGGATAAATCCTACAAGACCGGATATAGGTAAAATTAGTAAAAATATCCTTGAAAGGGAAAATATTCAAAATAAAAAAATAAATAATCCTAAAACTTTGGATTAATACCAAGGAAGTGATAAACTGGTTTACTAACATAAAAGGAAAAAAAAAACAATTGTACACTAATGCAGTTTGATATAGATAATTATTACCAATCAATATCTAAAGAACTATTTATCAATGCGTTGGACTTTGCCACCCACTATACGGATATTACAGATGAAGAAAAGAACATTATCCTGTATGCGAAAAAATCGGTACTTATACATAAAGGTGAGCAATGGATTAAGAATTCTTATGACCACTTTGACATCACAATGGGATCACTAGACTCAGCTAAGTCTTCTGATCTCATTGGTCTTTTTATATTATACAACCTTACAGCGCACTATGATATTAATATAAATGACATTGGTTTGTACAGAGACGATGGACTTATGATTATTAGAAACTCAACTAACTTCAAAATAGATAGAATTAGAAAGGTATTATATAAAGAATTTAAAAGCATGGGCTTAAAAATTACGGTTAGCACTAAATTAAAAAAGTGGACTTCCTAGATATAACATTAGATCTAAATAAAAAACATACACACCTTATAAAAAACCCAACACCAATCCTTTATATATACACCCTAAATCAAATCACCCCCCATCTATAATTAAACATATACCGTTATCTATCAGTAAACGAATTAGTACAAATTCAGCAAATGACAAGATTTTCGATGAGCATATCAATTCCTATAATAAGGCTCTAAAAGAGAGTGGCTACAAAAACCCAAAACTAACTTATATAAAAAATAAAAATGGAAAACATAGAAAAAACAGATGTAGAAAAAATTATTTGGTATACTCCCCATACAACCAAATGGTAAAAGAACAAATTAGGACATAAATTCCTCGCATTAATAGTCAAGCATTTTCCTAGTGAAAGTAAACTAAGTACTATTTTCAATAAAAAACACACTGAAATTGAGTTACATCTGTACAGAAAACTTAGAAAAAATTATTAAGAACCATAATGCTAATAATCTTAAATAAACACTTATAGCAAAACCAAAAAAATTTAGACAATGGAAAAATAAAGATAAAAACTGATGAAAATAAACAAAAACTATGTAACTGTAGAAACCCTCATAATTGCCCTCTACAAAATAAATGTCGCACTGAATCATTAGTATACCAATGCAATATCTCTTCGATTGAAAGTCCTGAAAAAAAAATATATATAGGTTGCACTAGCCATGAGTTCAAAAAAAGATTCAACCAACATCAAAGTTCATTTAGGATAAATAAATATAAAAATCAAACATCTCTCTCAAAATACTCCTGGCATCTAAAAAAATCAAATAAATCACCTACAGTAAAATGGAAGTTAATAAGAAAAGCTAGACTATGTAGGTCATTAAACGACCCATATCCTTTGTGCATACACGAGAAACTATATATTATTAAGTTTATAAAAAATAAAAATTTACTGAATCAGAGAAAAGAAATAGCTATTTTATGCCGTCATGGTCAAACATTTTCCTTAAATAATATTTAAAAATTTAAAAATAAAAATAAATTTAAAAGGTG
>CAHIKZ030001813.1:6117500-6260000 GCA_903632075.3 Acanthosepion pharaonis
CTATCTATCTATCTATCTATCTATCTATCTATCTCTCTCTCTCTCTATGTATATATATATATATATATATATATATATATATATATATATATATATACTTAATTCAGTATATCTGTAAATGAAAATAAAGATTTCTTAAAAAAGATAAACATCAAGACCTAATATAAGATAAATAACAGATTCTTTTAGTGAAACGCAAATTAGATTATTTTTCATTTTGAAATACAGATTTAAGACTAATTAATATTCAGAAAGATTTTATTTCAATTTCGTGAGGTACAACCCTTCTGAGGAAAATGCCTTTTCAGATTCTGCACTTGTAGGCTTAATTGAAAGTAATGCATTACATGGCTTGTCTAGATTTTCTGTTATATTTTAAAGATACTACAAAGCCCTTAAATTCCATGTTGACATAAAAAATTGCTAGAGGTTCTTTTCCCAGTATAATCGTCCCTAACCGTTCTATTTCTCACAAATATTCTTCGAGCAATGTGTTATCATTTGCCTTTTTCCATATTCTGTTCCGGTTGTATGTTTAGAGTAGCCGGGTTCTTGTTGGCTTACAATGTTGTTTTTCGTGATGATCCAACTGTGCGTTATTTTTGGAGAAAAACCTTTTCAAAAGTTTATCTGCAATTTTCTTGAGTACAACTTTAGAAGGAGGTGAAAAAAGCTCATCATCCTGATTTTTCAAAGTTTTAGGGTCATGAAGGTATTTAAGTAAAACTACAACTTCGATTTGTCTTCTTGAGGAGTAATGACTCAGGCTTTTTTTTTAATGAATTTGCTAGTGGAACATTCTTTTCTGAAAGTTTCTTTATAATGAACTGGAAGAAGATTCCAGCGAACAGAATACAGGCCTTTAAGAACTATCTCAAAAGGACGAAGTATATTACCGATATCTTACAAAATTCCCCACACTTTTGATGTGATTGTCTCAGTGCTACGAATTATTGTCAATGCTTTTGGGATGCATTGTTTCAGCTTAAGAAACATTTCTGTCATGCTTAAAAGACTATTCCATCTTGCAGTGTAGGATTCGATTAAGTTCTTTATTGTTAAACTGATCTTTTACAAAATCTTGGAGGTCATCGTTTCTTAGCGGGGACTTCTGACTTTATTATAGCATAGAAGCTATCTTGAAGTGATGGAACGTTGAGATTTTTTTTCGCAGTTTTAGAATCAAGATATGAGAAAAATAATTTTAATTCTTCATTTGCTTCCTTTTCATTTTCACTTGAAATTTCATTGGATGTGACAATAGCTTTATTTTTTTCTCTTCCTTCCTTTCTTCACTTTCATTGTCATTTACCGATTCTTCACCGATATCCTTGTCATTACTGGTCTTTTTGCACAAAATAGAAGAAATGGCTAGATGCATTGCATGAGCTAAAACATGTTGATAGTCAGGTAAGATTTCTTTTTCTAAACTTTATCATGATTGAGGCGACGTCAGTTGTAAACGTTATTATGTGTTTATCAAAATCAAGGCCCAAATCGGCTAACTCCTATTTTACAATCTCGATGATTTTGACATTAGGACTTCCAAGAATTTTAACCAAAGACAAGAATCAATCAGTCAGTTATGTTCCATGCGTGATACACACTTAAGCGATCATGTATCTTTCGATACATCACTGAAGAGGCAGATTTTTCCCGCAGTAAGTTGCCATTTCTTTCTGCGGTAGACCAGTTGCCATCCAAGACTATAAAAATCAGTCTGTCCTACTGAGGAGAGAAGAAGAAGAGTCATACTTTTCCCAAAGATATTAGCACGTAAGTGAATGTAATGGATTCGACTGGAATTCGAACTCGACTCTCCGATTCCTCATTCCATTACTTCACCGTGCCTTTATTATTTACATTCATGTACCTCGCATTTTTATGGATGTATATTCATCAACAGTGGCAGAGAATCACACCTCTTCATGAATCAGTGTTTCAAAATGATTTACCAGTTCACACTTTTTCTTATAGAAAATGCTCACCATTTTACTCACAGGCTGTCTCGTAGTTGGTTGCAGCTTATATTTGTTTTTAGCTAAATTTTTTGACTGAATTTGCTTCAAACGATAGAACCTAAACTAAAGCCTTCAATGGCGGCGATTTTTGTTCGAGTTAAAATCAGTAATCTTATGCACAGCTTTTAAGTAAACAAACAATCCAGTTGTTGAACCTCCACCCAACTTTAGTACTTTTTTACACTTTAAGCCACACGGCATCGTCTTTAACATTTCTACTAAAAGAATATCAAGCATTTTTTCAACATTGTGTTTAAGGAGCCAAAATTTTATTTATTTTAAAAGAAAATAATATCTTTATAAAAATAAAATCGTGCCGCTTGTTGCTAGAAGCCAGTCAAATGAATAAAGACTAGGTGTATCCTACCGGAACATGATGTTACTGTAAGCCGCGCAGGCGCTACCATGTAGTTCTCAGTTGTGCTAAATCAGTTTTATTCATTTGAAACTGTTTTCTTTAAATTTCTGATGACAGAAGATTGTACTTTAACATTAAATTTTTATATTCGCCTAATTATACCTTTATTGTAAAGGAGGTCTATTAATGCAAAGTTATATATATATATATATATATATATATATATATATATATTTTTTGTCTGATATCGCATTGTACTGCAGACAAGCAAAGCTAAAGTTGTCATTTAAATCGATTGTGGAAGAGTATAAATCCAGAAAAATTAGACTTCAAATGATGTTGGATGATTTCAAGGATAAAGCAATAAAAAGCTTTAAAGCCTACGTTAAAACAGGGAGAAAAGTGGAAGGTCAGAGAGACGATAACAAGTGCTAAAGACAATCTAGCTTTCAATGAAGTCATCGGATACACTCAAGCAGGGAAACAAGGGTTAGGACTAAATGAAAGGCAATGGTGGTCGAAATCTTCTGGTAAAGATCGCCGTGACATGGTTATCAAAATGTGATGAAAGAAGAAGATAAAAAAAAGACTCGTAAAAGGAGTACAACAATCCCAACAAGGCCAATGGACAAACTGAGAGGAGGCTCTTCAGAAATCTATTACGTGGAAGGACATTTGGCAGATGGCTCCACTTTGGTTGAGTTATTTAATACGTTCCACGTATGACCTGCTACCATCTAAGAACAATCTTGTTAAATGGAAGAAAGAGAGTGATCCCACTTGTCCCTGTGTGAGGAAAAAGCCACAAACATTAGAACATTTTCTTAGTTCCTGTAAAACAGCCCTTGTCAATGGCAGATATACATGGAGGCACAATAGTGTTTTGGATGAGCTGGTCAGAATCATAAAAAATATATGAAGTCTGAGTCATCTAATTCAGCCCAGGAATTTGTTGCAGAAGGAAAAAGATATGTCGGCTCTAAGCAAACAAGCAAATGTCATGCTATACCCGGAAAAAATCTCCTTAGTTCTGGTGGCATCTGGGAGGTATCTGCAGACCTTCCTGGTTGGCGTAATGATTACCCCCAAATAATATCAAGTAAAGGTCTGCGACCAGATATTGTTCTTCTGTCAAGAGTGAACCATAAAATCAT
Source organism: Acanthosepion pharaonis (assembly GCA_903632075.3). Lineage (NCBI taxonomy): Eukaryota > Metazoa > Mollusca > Cephalopoda > Sepiida > Sepiidae > Acanthosepion > Acanthosepion pharaonis. Next base: position 6,121,034 of record CAHIKZ030001813.1, read on the forward strand.
CCTGGTTGAGTTAACAGTACCATATGAATGCCGGATGGGAACAAAGCCACGATTATAAAACTAATAAATATGAAGATCTAAAGTCAGAGCTAATAAAGGAGGGTATAATGCCATTGTTAGAGCAGTGGAAATTGGCGCAAGGGGTTTCGTTTCAGGCACTCTGTACAAATTTCTGGGCCAAATTGGAATCAAAGGGCGTAATGGGGCCATGAGTATAAAACGCCTAATAGAAGTAACAGAAAATAGTTCTATGTGGATATGGAAAAACGAAATACTCCGTGGAGTGTTTCAGCGAACATGACGGCATGACATGTCTGATCGTGAATGCGTAACGAGGTTCACGTTGCATTCTCAGAACGCGAGGTTTTGCAGTTTTTCGGAATTTTCGTAAATTTAATTTCGCCGTTACACATTTGAACTAGTTTATCTACAACACTTGTATATCGTTATAATGGGGCCTCACATCAGTGAGGGGGGGTGATGCAACTGAAACCGTTGAGAGGAAGGCCCTGAAACGGTGCACATTCTCTCCTGATGACCCCAGTTTAAAATTCGAGAGGAACACATCAAAATTCAGTGAAATCATATGCCGTAGAGAAGCTCGGTGGAAGTGTCATTGGCATGAGGAGCATTATAGATTCAGCTCGCTTCAGGTGAGTTTCAATTACTTTCAGTAATTTCCTTCTTTCATATATATATATATATATATATATATATGTGTGTGTGTGTGTGTGTGTGTGTGTGTGTGTGTGAGAGAGAGAGAGAGAGAGAGAGAGATAAGGAAAATACCTGTATTGGAAATGGGCTTATATATGTATATATAAAAACCCATTTCCAATACAGGTATTGTTTCTTCGGTACTGATAACGATTTGTTATATTTTATAACGTGTATAATACCGCTATTTCAATATCGGTATCCATCTATAATATCGAATAAGAGACAATGATTGACTACCGACTTGAATAGTTTAAGATTTTAGAGTACGGAAAAGCACCCATGCGGGAGTTCTTTCAAGAACGTGGAAGTTATTTGTGAAAAATCTGTCTGAGGGAAACAAAATCGTAACCTTCAGGCCTGAAGATTGCTTTTAAGCATGAAACAGACTGCCACCGCTTGGTGTTGTCAGCGGTGTCCAAGAGAGAGAATGTCTATGGGAAATGAAAAAGAATTTGTCACACAAGATTTTGTGAGGAAATAATCATTTCGGTTCTTGATATTAACCTGAAACTTATAGAGAATACTTAGGATAGACTATGAAAGGAGAAATAGGTAATTGTTAATCCGAACAAAAAAAATGATATACTTATTGACAAACACATGAAGTTTTCAGTGAAGTATGATCGAGATCGCAATCTTGCTGAAAAACTCAAATCCTACCTTAGTTTGAGAAATATCCAAAATGGAGGAATGTGATTCTCTTATCTATCTATCTAATTCCCTTTATCTATCTATCTATCTATCTATCTATCTATCTATCTATCTAATTCCCTTTATCTATCTATCTATCTATCTATCTATCTAATTCCCTTTATCTATCTATCTTTCTATCTATCTATCTAATTCCCTTTATCTATCTATCTTTCTATCTATCTATCTATCTATCTATCTATCTATCTATCTATCTATCTAATTCTCTTTATCTATCTATCTATCTATCTATCTATCTATCTATCTATCAACTTTCAAGTTAGTTTACTTTTGGACATATCACATGCACTGTTGATTTTCGATTTACAAGTAGGCGTGTGGCTCTTTTGGTGCAGGAGGCGGAACAACATATCACATGCGCATGCCTAAAATGAATAGCTTCCAATCTCTGCTAATGAGATTGCCTACAGAAACACGGAAGCAGCGAATCACACAAAATCACATTTCAATACGCATGCGTATTCGAGATTAAGAACCATGATATTTTGATGGAACGAGAAACGTCTGTGAAAATGTCACCGAATGTGGGCAATTTTTAGAAGATACAATTTCAAATTATTATTTATATAGACATTAATAATATATCAATTTACATATACTGCTCAAGATGGCTGTCATAATTCCAGACAATCCTCGTGACAGTCTGATAGTGACTGCACTTGCCTAGGGATCGCGCCAGACAATGTACAATAGAGGCGTTAAATCACGATGTGTCGAAATATAATACAGAATAAATAAGTGAATGCTGGCCGAAGATTAAGATGTGGTCGCAGAAATTTCTTTTAGATCGGCGCATTCTATCGCCCCTGGAAGTATCTGACTAACTTCTGGCATATTTTATCATTACAAGAGATATAATAAAAAAAAAATCGTGTATTTTGATCACATCTGAGGTAGAATAACTCAGGCCTTAATTTCCAGTCACGATAGAGTTTAACATCGTTTACGCGGTCTTGTGGGCGAATACTGCTTAACCATTCTGCATCCCGTTTTCCCCTAAAACCCAAATGTGTCGCAATTCCCAAGGTACATGTTCAGAAGAGCTCTATTCTTTAGTTCCAACAGTTTAGACCTTTACAGTCTCATTTCCGACTTATTGTAAAGACAAGAATGTTCAGCGCAGCTTTTAGATAGATAGATAGATAGATAGATAGATAGATAGATAGATAGATAGATAGATAGATAGGAGAATTAGATTGTCGCGAAAACCTCGCGAAAGACTGGAACCATTTTTAAAAAAAAAATTATATAAAAATTCGCTCTTTACAAGTACCGGGAGCCAGTCGAGGTAGAGGGTTACATTGAGTAGTTTATATGGCTACGGGAAGATAACGATTAACTCTAGTCATGAACAGGTTAAGATTATATTGATCGGAGGAATATCCTCTTGGGAGTCTGTTCCACAGAGCAGTGGGTCCGTGAAGAAGCTATTCGAGTGGAACTTACTTCTCACCGATGGAATACGGAGGGAACGTGGGTGGTTTGATAATATGTAAGTGGCATGTCAGGTCCTAGTCCTGAAGGTTAGACCTGACGGAACCAGGGGAATCTCGTTCGTCTGAGCACTTTCCATTGAAGTAGTGATAGAGCAGTGAGAGACTCGCTGCATCCCGCCTGTGAGAGAGAGAGGTTGGAGGGTGGAAAATAATAATTCTCCAACAAGGACACGGAATCGCTTTTGAACTCTATCAAGCCTGGAAAGAGAGGATTGGACAGCTTCCGCCCAAATATGACAAAAGTACTCCTCTTTTGGCCTGATCTGACTCTTGTAAAGATAGAAGGTAGCATGAGGAGTCAGGTAGTTAATAGAGCGGTACATGGAGACTATCATTTTACCTGCATCTTTAGCGATGGATCGTATGTAAGAGTTCCACTTAAAGTCGGTTTTGACGCTCAATATTCTTTCAAGACACGGTACCTGCTCTATGGGAAATCCGTTCGTTGTGACCGGCGGTAGTTTGAGGTCTGATCCGCAGTGATAGAATGTAACCAGTTTTGTTTTCGAGGTATTGAATGTAACCAGACAGTTTTTTCCCTACTGGGAAGTTAGTGCTAGATCGGATGAAAGATCAGCTGCCAATCTCAAGAAGTTTTAGAGGTGCGCCCGTATATCGTCTTATCATCGGCAGAGATATTTACAAATGATCTGAGTATATTCTCAGGCAGATCATTTATGTAAATCAGAAAGGATCTACCTGTTAAGAAAGATTTTACAATTGAGACAACCCTTCTAGTGATTACATAGCTAGAGAGTTTGTGTAGCAAACATTTGTGACACACGGGACGATGTTGTGAAAGTTAAATGTTTAAAAAGGAATAAACTTCTATATGTTCAATTCCAAAGTAATGGTTTCATGAGACTGAGGAATTTTAGACATATTTAGAACAAGAAGAGACAAGAATTATTTTACGTGTATCATCTTCGTCGAAAGTATCGTAGGTGATACATCTATGGGCGAATGGTCCGAAATCGGAGATGTGCCATGCTGCGTGTCAGTCTTGTGTTTGTTCGATCCATTCTCCATTAATTTCTGTATCTACTCGAAGTAGAGAGTGCATTGTCTCTCTATGAGACGACATTCGAGGTGGATTTGTTTTTTAAGTTACCTTTTTTCTAGCCTTTTGCCTAAAGAGGCAGTACCTATAAAGCTAGTTTGAATTCATAATTTTTCTTCTAGACCGGTTGTCAAACAAAGCTATATAGTCCAAACTGTTCTGCAATTTACCCATAGCTGGAGGTGAGATATAGATCCAAGGGTATTAGTGAATGCAATGAACTCGATTGGAATTTGAACTCGCCTCCTCTGATTCCTAAATCTGAGTCACTATCCATTACTTATTACTTCTTATCTTCCTTTACAGATAGTTAAAAAAGAAAAAAGATGAAAGAAAAGCATTTACGCAATTAGACATAGTATATGAGTGTGCGTGTATGTCCAAGTTGTCTCTTTGAAATTACGACGTCTGTTTTCCAGAGAATATCTCCCCGACAGGTCAGTCAGTTATGTGCCATGCGTGATATACGCTTAGGCGATCTTGCATTTTGCCATTTCAATCTGCGGTAGACCAGTTGCCATGCAAGGATATAGAATCCGGTCTGTCCTGCTATTTACCCATAGCTGGGAGGTGGGGAAGAAGAGGATTCGTAACTTTCATAAGTGAATTTAATGGATTCAACTGGAATTCGAACACGGCTCTCCGATTCCTCAGTTCGAGCCGCTATCCATTACTCCACCAGGTAGGAGACGAACAGGAGGAAAACTGTTTATTGTCCGTACTTTTGTAGTCCAGAAACAGCCGTACTTAGCAGACGTCTTGGTGGACAAGGACAGTATGGATAGAAAGATAACTAATTTAAAACTTAATTTCAGAGTAGTTAACTAACGCCACTATTAGTGTTGAGGATAATATACGGAACTCCGGTATAATTAGAAAGGCTTGTTTGTCAGATAATTTTGAAACATAAGGAAGAAAAGTAACCAAAGAACAAATCTAGAACGACAAATTATTTATGTGATGAAGAAAAAAAAAAAAACTAAAGCCAAAACCAAAACGATAATTATGAGAAATATCAGTCACGTTACACTTTGCACGTCGCACAGCTCCGATAAATACGTGTATCAGATTCTGCCGCCATCTTGTTACAGCTAATTAAAAGTGATATGAATAGAAATGCATCTACACTAAAAAATAGACACATTAATTCAAATAAGTATTGAAAAGGTAATGAAAAGTATTCGGTCTGGCCCAAATGAACAAATATTAGAATTTCTTTTTGCATGGCTTATTGGCAGGAGACAAACATTTCAGAGCTCTCTAATAGTCGTAGAAAATCATAAAGGTAGAGACTTCCACTAAATTTTCGTTACCTAAAGTTTAGAATGATATTTTAGAAATGAAAAAACATTCTTGGGGCTTTTTTCTAGCTTTAATTGAAAGCTAAATGATTAGATTCAGTATTTCCAGTAAGCAAAATACTCTGGTGTATTTGAAATAGAAATTATATTGACTTGAATCTCAGCTTTTGGTCGCTTTCAGAAAATCGATAAATATCGGCCATTTTGATAGATTTGTAAACAAAAGTTAATTCTCGGTTTTAAAAATCTTCCAAAAATAAAATATATATCTGTGACACGTTACTTGAAGAAAATTAGCAAATTTAAAGTTAAATTAATCCAATTTGAAACAAATATTACATATTTATAGAATAAAACGTAGTATACAAGCATTTCTTAAGGACGGGTCTTGTTTTTCTGACGTTAATCAATTGATTGGCAGCCTAAGGTCTTGAAAAGCTAAGTATGGTTGACTAGGAATTGACATAAATTTACGAAATCTAAGTGAACGCTTTGTTTTTGGTTTTTAACTACTTAGTAATTTAAAAAAATAACAACATATTTTCAGCAATTAACTAATGTTTTATTGAATTTTCGCTAGTTATTCATTTATAGCCTTAAGTTAAAAAAAGTAACAAGTAAAAAACAACTCGAAAAAATATTTTATGAAATAGGAGTTAAAGTAAAAATAATTTGAAAGGAAATTTAAAAGCGACACGCAAATTAAAAAATAAGAACTTCAAATAGAAATTGAATAAGAAAAATTTGATCCAACTTAAAATAAAAATTATTTTTTAGTAGAATTGTATTAGGTTTCGTCACCCAGGTTAATTAATTGAAATATAAACCACACTAAAACAAATAATAAAATAAAAATATTTAGTGAAACAGGAATTAAAGAAAGGAAAAATTACTTTGAATTTTAAACTTTAAAATTTTGGAGGGATGATTTGCAAAGCCTGTTGAGATGTAAATACGATCAAGCACGGAAATTTAAAAAAAATGGCAGACGGAATGATTTTTAGGTGAGAACATTCTTAAAATACGTGACGGACATTCATACTTACGTAAATGTGAATGTGTCTACGCTTAAAAAAAATATTTTAGAAATATTGGGGGTAACCGACTTTTTATTAAGCTTTTCAATTTTTGATTCGTGAATATACTTTTCACTAAATAACAATATTATTTAACCAGAGTGAAGTAATTTTAAACGATTTAAATTATTATAATGAAAATTAAAAAGAAATGAAAACAATTCTTGTAAAAATTCAATATTCATCGAAAAAAATTTTTTTCTTAAGACAATAATGTCCTTATTAAATTTTATCTATAAAAGCCATTAAAAGCTTTTCTAATTAAATAATGTCATAGTTTTATTGTATTTTTTATTTTACAATTCAGAGCAGATTTTCAGTAATTGGGGGGGGGGTCCTGTTTTACAAAAAACAAAGAAAAATCCCGAAAAAATGATGATTTAAATTCTCTAAGGGAGGCCTGCTTTTAACTAATTGTAATGGAAACTGGGAGTTTAGTTCGGCTTAATATGCCTTTATTGAACGTAACTGAAGAATCTTTCCGTTTTGGCTAAGACGGCGTGACCTATTTAAATAAATAATAAAACAGGGGAGGTAATCGAGTTGATTTACCACACTAATAAAACAAATTTTGAGATGGCAATTTAATTTCTCGAAATTTCATGAATTTAGTATGTGGGAGTGGGGGTAAAATATGTAAAACAAAAAAATATTTTTACCAAGTTTGAAAAAACAAAACAAAACATAATTTCATTTATATACGAAAAAGTCACGAAAGTTTCATTAAAATCCGACAATAATTTGATTTATGCAAGAATTTCCAAATCAATGTGTTTTTCACCTGAAAAATAAAAGAGTCTCAAAAATACTAATCGTAAATATTATCTCAACCGCTAACGTAAAAAAGACAAGATTTTTAACCAAAATTTCGTACGTGCTAGGAAGGATTAAAAAATGTAATACAATAATAAAAAAAATACTGTAGTTTTTCCTCATAATAGTTAGAAACATTTTGACGATAAAACTTTGTTTTTATTACGCTTGAGCAAGAGGAGGTGCCTTCATACAGGGCAATAGAATGGCTAAAGCATTGTTTTTTTAAGGCTTAACCTTTTGAGGGTTTTATATATAGCCGACATATTTTGGACTGTAAGGATAATTCTGTTTTTTTTGCGAGGAAATATTGCATTAACATTATTATTATTATTATTATTATTTTAGGTGAGAATTATTTTTTAAAACAAAATTATTACTATTTAACCCACATCTGAAGGGAGAAGAGATTAAGTCATAACTTTCCCAAGGGTATTTGCGCTAAGTGAATGTACTGAATTTGACTGGAATAAAAACTCGGCAAGTCCTGGGTATGACGATATACTACATACGGCAGCAAGGTACACTGATCGGAAGATTGTAGGTTTTGAGGATCCTAGAACCAACTCTTAACACCGGCACAGACATGTATATACGTTTTTATCAAAAGTGTATTTTTAGACACGGGCGAATAAACACATCCAAAATATAACTTTCAAAAAATAGCTGTATTCATAGAATAGTTATAATAGTTACAGTGATAGATTTAGAGATAGAGAAGATACGAATAGATAGATAGATAGATAGATAGATAGATAGATAGATAGATAGATAACACTGAGAAAGAATGATGCTATGATCAATATATAGGCATAGATGATCGACTCGGCAACAGAAAATAACGAGAAGCCATCATAGACAGCTAGCTAGATTTGAATTGACTGAGATCAAGAGAATCTCAAAATAACATAAAGTATTTTTAGATTAGAAAGCTAATAGATTGATCTAAGTTCATTGGACTTTGTCTTCTGCTCAGTAACCAGGTGAGAATAAGGCAGAGTTGAAGACAACACGTTAAGATTAATTAATCATTCGCGTTCCTGCGATGCGTAAATTAATCACATTCCAATATCTATGAATTGTTATGACTGGGATTAATTTCCCTAAATTCAGACAATGCAATAATATTAAGCAGCATGACGCACATTCCGTATCCAGTTTGAGTTGACCAAAGCGATCGCTATCAGGAATTATTTAGTGGTACGAATCTCCTCCCCAAGGAAGATGTGGCATATTCTATAGGATTATATGGCATTGACAGCAAGAAGCCATCCTGACGTATGCCATTTTTTTTTCACTCTGTACAAGAATTAATCAAGGTAGAGGGATACAGAGTAATAGTTAATGTAGATATGTAGGAGAGATGACGGTTAATCCTAATCTAGAACAGATTAAGACTGTAGTGATCAGAGAAGCCTCCTCTAGGGAGTCGGTTCCACAAATCAGCGGTTCGTGTGAAAATTTGCTCGAATAGAACTTAAAAAAGACAGCCTTCACGGTTATGAATTCAGAGCAGTTCTTCTTCTAGACCCTCTGCCATCCAGGGAAAGGGAGCCTAGTCGAATGTTATTTAAACTATGGACAGTGTGAAAGTGAATGTAACAACAACTTGGACCAAAATTGGAACTCGAATTGTCGATCCTATTTTCTCAGTTTGAAAAAGTCACGCTACCCATACGACATCATTTTACGAGAAACTTACACCGGTTAAGGTTTTCAAAACTTCCAAACCAACGCCCTCTTTCTTTCTTTTTTTGCCAATCAAACAATCAATGATGACATTCTTTGTAGACTAATGTCTGAAGGTTTTCTTTCGCACACTATCTAAAAATAAACAACTAAAAAACAAAACAAAAATATCGATTCCTTTTTATGTCAACTGCTCTATATTTTGCCTCTCACTTTATTGCAATCAGTCCATATCTATCTGTGTCCACATGTTTATCTCGTAGAATAACCCACATTTTAGCAAAGTTTACCAAATATCTTTTTGACCCATTTGTTCTTCCAAATTTATCTTTAATTATCGTCTGTCTTATTTTATACTTATCTATCTTATTCAATTCACATCTATCTAGTTAATACGTTCCTTCTTTTGACCGAGCTGTTTACACTTAATTTTGATCTGTTCATTAGCCGTCATATCCCCCACCATTAAAAATTTTGTATATTTTGATTAATGTTATACGCCAATCTGGACACATATGTAAGAATGCGCATGCGCGTACATTATATATATATATATATATATATATATATATATATATATATATATATATATATATATATATATGTGTGTGTGTGTGTGTGTGTGTACGCAAACATTTTATATATGCATGCAAATATCTGTTCAAACTTAGTTTTTCACTTAACGCAATTAGTTTCGCTTGCCATTTTGAACTAAGCAGTTCGTTAACATGTTCATTTGTCATAAAATTGAGACGATTTTCTAAAAACCTATGTATTAATTGGGAACCATTTTGCGAATATTCGCTCCTTCCATTATCAGGACCTCAGTAATTTTGTAAGTCATAACTAACTTATATATATCTTAACCCGTTTAAATATGTGAGTCAAATGTCTTGTAAAGCTTTACATTAACGTTTCAGTTTTATTCTCGGGTGCTTTCTAGTTTTTGTATATCTACATTAGTGTATGGAGTATTTGGATCGATTTAAATGTTCTCTTAAGAAGCCTAGCAGAGTGACGATGCTGAAATTAATGTATCAAAAGTGTGACCGAAACGGTCACACTTTTGATACATTCCTCCGAAAGAACATGTGACTGATTCTATAAGAATTCATAAAAGAATTATTCCAAAATGGAAGTTCTACAAAATTAGTTTTGATGTTTATTTCCAGGTACGACGCTGTAGTAATACGGTTTCTCCTACATCTGAGGGAGGAAGGAAGGAAGGAGAGAGAGCGACAGAGAGAGAGAGAGAGAGAGAGAGAGGTAGAGAGAGAGATTCTTTTAACTTAATTTAATGACCAGTGTTTCTGAGGAATCTTATCTTCACTCCATCTTTGAATTGTCAAACATAAAATTTTGTTAGTGTTTTTGCATAGCTGTTGGGTCCATTGAAAGACTGGCCATCCAAAACCTGTTTGGGCGGTCCCCATCTCCTGTAGGTGGAACAGGAGTGAATGGAAATGGGAGGTGGGTCCCCCAATCAGTAACCATATAATGAAGGGACAGTCAGTGAAACGACCAGCAGTCAGTGAAACAGTCAGGCAGTGAATGTGTAGGGGTTCGTATTCCGTGGCCGGAACTTAATGAGAAGTCAGTCAGAAGACGTTCGCTTTCTTGTATCAGAAAGAAGACATTGCCTGTTAAGTGATAAATCTCATTTTTTTCTTCTTCCCGACCCAACAAGGGTCTTGAAAAGCATTTGTGGCGATTATCTTGTTGACGGCGTTCACAGTCCTAAGATTGAGTATTGAAACGAATCGGTATCTAGCCCCCCCCACGAGGGTTGCATGTGGCACAAGGCCGAGTTTATCGTGGGTTTCCCGAGCCCGTAGGCTCAGCCAAATAATGCCCGTATAAACGAGATCGGGTTGGTCATTTCTCCCCGAACGAGATTCTGTCCTTCGGCGGAACCTCGTCCGGGTTCCTTTCTGCTCAGAGGCAGAAAGTTCGACCGTCAAGTCGAGAAGCTCGGCTTGAATCGACTGAGTATTGAAACGAATCTGTGGAACATGACAACCGCCGGTCTATTCGCATACTGCCGATCTTGAATGTCACCACAGCTGGTGTAATGAACGTGCAGAACCGCATTTTCTTTTTTTTACGAATTGGTCAAACCCAAACTCAAACAAAAACATTGTTTTCAATCGTTATGAGTCTACCGATTGAATCGAATTTTATTATAAACAATTGTCTTGTTTTGTTGAAATCGGTTGAAAAATGTAGGAAATCCGATCCCATATATAAACGAACACACACACGCCCCCCCCCCACACACAAACAACCTGGGTTTTATAATAAGTATAACTCGATATGAGTTGTCCCCCTTTCATTCTCGCGACAGCGATGCCTCCTAATCGTGTTTTCAAATTGATTTCGTGCCAAAACAATTGTGTTTTTCCAATTTTGGGCGCTGTCAAAACCACCGCAAAGTAATTTTACATAGTCCTGTGAAGTTTTGTTGAAATCGGTTGAAAAATGTAGGAAATCCGATCCAATATATAAACGTACAGACACACACACAACCTGGGTTTTATGATAAGTATGATTTAGAAGCTAATGTTTCGAAAAAAATGGTCGGAAAATGAAGTTTTAGAATTTATTTTGAAAATTAAAGACAGTAATGAATAAAGCTCAAGAGTATTGTAATTTGAGGCCAAGAAAATAGTCTTCTGTTTAGTTCTCACTTCAAGCAAAAAAGTGTAAATAAACAATCTAATAAATACTTAGTGTTTATTATTTTTGTTGTCAATTTTCAAGAGCTGGAGCCGTCCTGGGTATGCCAATAAACTACATCCGCGTCCTGGGTAAGACGATAAACTATGTCTAACAGCAAGGCCTCTGATCAGAAGGTTTTGAGCAGCGTGCAACCACCTCTTGATTGTTGGTTTTCCCAGGTCCACCCTGACCCGGGGTGGTAGCACCTGTTAGGGCCTCAGCTATGGGTAAATAGTTGGCACCCAAACTTGTGTAAAAATACGTTTTAATTCCAGAAATACTTTGTAATAAAAAAATTATTACCAGCAATAATTTTTTAAGGAAAAAATATTATCAGCAATACTTTAAAAAAATACCAGCAATACAAACAGCTATACATTCTTTGAAAAAATATTACCGGCTATAGATTTCTTCAAGGAAAAATATTCCCAGAAATAGATTTTTGAAGAAAAACATATTACCAGCAATAAAAGTCTTGTCGGCATTAAATAATCCATTGAGTTTGATATGCCGTAAAACAAAACAAACACACCAGAGCTAGAAAGTGTATTAACTCATTTTCATATATTTAGGTTTGATAAAATATTAATCATCGTTTTTTAGACAAACACTGACAAGGAGTGAGAGTAGTTGTTGAGGGGTCCACCCCTTTTTATACAAATGGACTCACCCAGTGTATACTTATACTACTGCCAGTGAATACCCGGAGAGCAAGACCGAAGAGTCGAGTCGAGTCAAGTCCAGAGTGACAGAGTAAAAGGTTGTAGGCAACCGGAAGAGTGAGGGTGAGGTAACAGCGTTGTGGGAGTCACAGTGAGCGAGCACGTAGACTCAGTAAGAAGTCATACAGCGATACTTCAATACCAAAGACTGTATATATATTTTGCTATTAACCCGTATTCTTGGAACTACTAACCTGCTTTACCAGTTTGTATTATTACGTTAATATATTATTTTCCTATATTCATTCTTGGCGTTTGTTATTTATTGATACCGGATTTCATCCCGGAATCCACAACAGTAGTTAAAATAATATCAGGAAAAAAGTCCTATTGATATTCCGTTTTCTTTTTTTTTTTTTTTGAATAGACTATTTTTCCGGTTCCGGTAAAATAGAAACCAAGGGTATTTTGCCGATAAATATAAATAGTGTTTTAGAAATAAGAATATTATATATTTGAGATCGTCACTGCAGTCAGCTATGTCGGAAGAATCTGAACAACGTTTTTTTCTGTGGTTTGTGACTGTTGCCTTCAATTAGTGCCCTTATTGGCAAGAGAACCATTGACACGTTTTGGATTTGCAGTATGCCTAAAGTGCTTAAAATATTCAGAGACTTCTATATTTCTTTTAATAATTGATGATAAAATGATTTTAATTTGCGTTTTAACAATTGTAGGTGTAAAAGATTTTAAATAGTCTTAACAATTGGCAGGGAAAATAAATAAAATTCTTTGTTAAATCTGTTACTTTTAACATTACCTGCCTTCATAATAATAAAAATATTTACCGACAAAATAGCCTGGGGAGACCGGTAAAATAAGCTTAAAAACATGTTTATTTTACCAGAACCGGTAAATAGCCTCTTCCTTTTTTTTGCGGGCACGTCGGTCCAAGGGTGGCGGATTTTTTCTTTAAGCAAGTATACATGTTGACCCTGCCATTCAAAAGTGTACACCAAATTGATTAATTGCCACTTATGATTGTTAGTTATAATGTTACATTCATCATTACATTTGCACCAAAAGTTTATTTCTAATTCTTTCAATGATATTACAGACGCATGCATCTCCAACGAAACAAAAATAGTTTCCCCAAAGATAAAAATACTTATATGCAAATATTTTAAATCTAAAGAAAGTCGCGTGTGGAAACTGAAAATTTAAATTAACATTTTATCATTTTCTGTTTCTAAACAGACAATCATTGTCATGACTAAATTAGTAGATTCGATTTTTTCTATTTTTCATATGAACCGAAAAAGGAAAAAAAGAAGTCAGTTTTTGAGAAGTATTTACATTTTCATTTGTAATTGATATTTAAGTTAAGAAATCTCTAAATTAGTACTTGTAACTGTGTGCTTCAAAGTTTATTTTATTCATTTACATCTCCAAAATTAAAAAAAAAAATAATTGCAAATCAAAATATAAAAACATTGCATCAATATATAAAAAAAGATATTGGGAAATATTTATATTCGTATGGGCAATTATTTATTTATCAGTTTAAAAAGATTGTACAGATATTAGATAACTCATAGAAAAATCAATTTCTTCATTCAATTCCTTCGTTATGAACAAAACTTTTCACTATTTTAACGATAAAACATTTGCTTAAAAACAACTAAATTCAGTAGAAAAATGCTGATAAACAAATTCATTATTAAACGATACAAACCGAAAAAAAATCTATTCATGTTTACGTAAACAATGCTTTAAACAATTCAGAAATTAAATTGACTTTTTTACATTTTTATAAAATATGAATTAATAATTACTTACACTATTTACATTGTTCGGACTATTGTCCTCATATTTCTTAACATATTCACGACGTTTTGACAGTTGTACGCTTCGCCTTTCTTCATGTGATTGGAATTTTGAACTGATCCCTTTATTTCGACCAACGGGGTAGATTATTCTACATCCGTGTGCAATGCCTCTTCCGGATACCTCAGTATCAGTTATCTCCCTTCTAACACAACTTTCCGAGTTTTTGATTGAACTCACAACTCTTCTGGTCAAGTCACTGGATTCAACTAACGCTTTTATCCAACTGGGTCATGTGTTCTTGAAAACATCAGTGTATGAATTTTGGGGACTTATAAGCCTAATGTCTCTGCAACAATTTTTACCAGAGCTCATATTACAATTTAGTGATCTTATTGTTTTTCTCTTGCACTCCGTATTACTGGTTACTATATTTTAATTATGTCTATGTTTGGCCGGCTTAGATTTTTTTGTGGTTTGGCATATGGAGGGAAAGGGGCGATCAGCGCTCGCTCCCTGTGGAATGAGGAAGAAATCATCACAGAGAACATCACTGGAAAATATGAAAACTTAAGGAATCAGCGCATATTTTCTCTTTTACCACCTTTGCCCGCATCTATGAGTCAGTTAGTAAGGCTTGTATCCCTAGACCATTATTATCTTAAAAAAAAATCTTACAATGTAAAAAATATTTTCTGGCTTTGAATAACCTGCAAAGGGTTGATAAACCGTAGTAAACAAGTCAATTAACCAATCTCAAGGGTTGCTTTATTTCTAAATCTGTGATCTGAAATGTAACGGTCGTTAAGCGTGTTTAGGAGAATCTTTTACGTGTTCTATCCTTTCACGGCGTGGGCGGTCATAGCTATGCATAACTTCCTATTGTCTGTAGTTATTAGTAAGATTTGTCTTTTCACTATCTGCCCCAGTTCTGTCAGTTGCTTAAACAAGTTTCTTCTGTTCCTCTTGCCTTCCGTATTTCCAGCTAGTGTCAAATTTTCCAAACCCCCTTTCATCATTATTGTTGTTGTGGCCTGTTTAGGGGTCAGAAAGAAAGACACGGAAGACGAAGTTCGGTTGAAAAAAGTAGATTGAAGATATATACAAAACAATAGTGTTAGTAATAAGTAGATTAGCACTGCGTCTACTACTCCTCTTCACACTCTGCGCTCCCGTCCGACTCTCGCAGTTTGTATTTATGAGAGAAGGAAGAGTTCATTATACTGTAAGAGGGTTTACCACAACAATTATGTACCCCAGAAATTTCAACTGTCTTTTTATGATTCTAATATAAGCGTCCTTTTCGTTTCTATTTTCTTTAAAATTCCTCGTGGCGTGTTCAGTACATGGTATTCTCAGTATCCTTCTGTAGAAGCACATTTGTTGCCTTACGTTTTCATCTGTGGGAAGATTGTCCAGCATTAGCTTTCATATAGGAAGACTGATATTACATAACAGTTCAACACTATTTTCTAACGTAATTATTCAAATACACCTTCAGTTTTCGGCCCCACATTTTCTATCCTCTATTAAAACACTCCCGAAATTTTGGCATTTTCAATTCGTAGTTCGTGTCTTGGTCTGTTCTTCATAGAGACAAAGATACATCGTCTTATAATTGATGTTTAATACTTTCTTCCCGCTTTCTTATACTACGTTCTTCGGGAATTTCTTGCTGATTCCTTTCTGCGTCGGCTATCAAC
Organism: Acanthosepion pharaonis; assembly: GCA_903632075.3. Lineage (NCBI taxonomy): Eukaryota > Metazoa > Mollusca > Cephalopoda > Sepiida > Sepiidae > Acanthosepion > Acanthosepion pharaonis. The sequence continues at coordinate 6,136,810 of CAHIKZ030001813.1, forward strand.
ACTGTGTCATCTGCATATCTTATGTTGTTAAGATTGTGTTGGCTAATAACAAAAGCTAATAGTACTTCTAGTTCACTCAAAATCGCTTCGCTATTAGGTTGCGTAAATATGGTGAGAAGACATACTTGTCTTACACCTCCTTATATTTTTGTGTATTTAGTGAATTCATTTTCTATCCGTATGCAGGGTGTTTGCTCAAATGATTTTAGAAGTAATGTAAATAAACAATTTAATTTTAAAAATAACTATCAACAGAATATAGAAATTTAATTTTGAATAAAATTATTTACAATTATCAATAAGCAAGAACTCCGAAGTTGGGCTATTTTATGAAGCATTTATTTCAGGACACAATTACGTAATATGTAGACGTATGCGGAAAAGTCAGACAAAAAACAAATTTATAGTGTGTGCAATATATATATATATATATATATATATATATATATATATTTTTTTAAAATAAAAACATAAATACTAACATCAACACACACACATCTATATATATATATATATATATATATATATATATATAACATCAACACACACACACATCTATATATATATATATATATAGATGTGTGTGTGTGTTGATGTAATAGGAAAGAACGGTTAGATTCATGATCCACACTTCTTTAGTATTTATGTTTTTATTTAAAAAAAAACTGTACTCGATGCAGAAGTACATCTTAAATTATGATTATTTAAAAAATATGATTCCATCGGGTTACAGAAATTACTGTTTCGAAACTTGACTCAAATTCTAAAGTTTAATTTCAATATTAAACTTAAAATTTAGAGTATAGTTTCATTCTCAAGCGAGAACAACAACACACACACACACACATATATATATATATATATATATATATATATATATATATATATATATATATATTGTACATACACACTTTAAACTGATTCAAATGCTGGATCTATAAAAATTCAGGATGCAGCCAACAAAATCGTGTCTACTCCAAAAACAATACCCAGTTTTTGATAATGACAAATGTTTGAAAATACATCAATAAAACGGAACATGGACTTTAGACAATTTATCCACAATTTTGATTCCGATGTTCGAAAATTGGAAACACAATACACAATTAAACATTCAGGCTTTTTCAGTTGAATTTAGCAACACACGTTGGCATGAATCCTATATAACGTATATAGATATATATATATATATATAGTGTGGACACAGGAATCAGCACTGCATGGTCACTGCCAGTTTCAGATTTCAATATTATCTTCAGACATTGAACTAATGAACTTCAGCACACTAATCTTACCATTTTTTTGGCAACTCACAGGCAGCAGCAACCCAAAGAGACAAGCAGACAGCCTACACACAGACAAAAATAGCCCACACAGAAAATTCCAGTCTAGACATTCGGCTATAAAAAAAACAAAACAAAAAACAAAACAAAATGGCATTTCAGCTTTCTAGACAGTTTTGAACATACGCTGCTTATTCTGCTCAATGAATCAAACAGATGCTGCTCAACTAAGCAACTTTTGTTTTATTATTTATAAATTCTACAGTACAGACAAAAGGACCTCCCATTTGTTATAATCTCAAGTAAATTGTTTTTATAAAATATTGTGTTTATTACAAAATATTTGTCTATTATTGTTCGTATTTCGATACTCAGATTATTTTATTAAAATTTGAGTTGAGGAATTATTCTCACATCTATTTACTAATATTTTCCGGGGTACTCTATCCAGGAAAATATTTATGTCATATATTACTATCAGTCGGGGGGGAGAAGAGGATTCATACCTTTCCCAAGGGTATTAGCACGTAAGTGAATGTAATCGATTCGACTGGAATTTGAACTCGGCTCCCCGATTCCTCAATTCGAGACACTGTCCATTACTACACCGTGCCTCCATATTACTATATGATATAATAACTTTTATCTCATAATTGTCAATATATACATTATATGAGAACTATCGTCGTCATTCATCTATGTGCCGTGTCCCTTAAGGCCATTGCAGTTCATGGACTCCACAACTTCCTTGCCCCTATAGCTCTTAGCAATGTTTGTCCTTTTGTTATCTCTTCTAATTTCTGTTCTACCAGCCATGTACACAAGCTCGTTATCTAGGTACATCACGACTAGATTGTTGTTATAGACACAACGTTTCGGTTAAGTATAGGTACCTCTAGATATTCGGTATACCTAAGGTTTAAAGGTATTTTTCATAAATAAAAAATCATTTTTGAAGCTTGCCCCATCTTCAGTTGAAAGCTAAAGAATTAAATTTTCTAATTCCAGAAAACAAAACATTGTACTTTATTTCAAATAGAAATTATAATGATTTTTAGTCGATTTTTCCGAAAAACTAATCGAAACGGCCATTTTTATTTTTTTTAGAAAAATGTAAACAAAAATTATTTTGTGTTTTTAAAAAACCCACTTAAAATAACATAGATTTCTGAAAAGTTACTTTTGTAAAATTAGTAAATTTAAAGTTTAATTAATCTGTTTTGAAACAAACATTACTTACACCATAACATTTTCTAGACAAGCATTTCTTCACCATGTAGTATTGCCTGTCTCAAGCAGTCATCTTCAGATGTCCATTGTTTTTTGGCTGATACGAGATTTGTGTCTTTATTAATGTCAACCAATCAGACAGGTGACTTATTTAAACACCGTACTGTAGAATTTTAGGCGTTGGCAGTGTGAAAAGTTACTTCGTACGCACGCTTTTTCTTTCTTGTAGTTCTGTTATACGTTGTGAGAAGCCGAAAGGTTGACGTTAAAGGGATCAAAGATTGGTTCATTTTAGGTATCGCCCAGAGACAAAAGAACAAAGTAGAAGAGACACGGCTAACCGGCAACGTCGCTTAAGCGCATAACACAATGAATTGACTGTGTACATTTTGGGTGGACACTGGTTGTCAATTTTCATAGAGTCGATGCCTTTCTCATTTAGAAAAGCATGTGGAAATATTTCCATTATGCGGATGTAATCTATTACTTCCATTTCGGTGCAAGCAACCGAAAGGCGTTGGTTGAAATTGTAGTTGGATGAATCGTAATCGTAAACGGTTCTAATAGTACACCCCAGCTGATCCTCTTTACCAGTATCAAGCAATTAGTGTTAATCGCAAATGGCCATTAGTTTCTCAAGGTTTCAAGACTACACTGTGTAGGCAGTTGTAATTATCTGTGATTGACTGTAGAAATAAAGTAGGGAAAGGAAGAAAAAGAGTAAAATGAGACAAGGGAGAAAAGGCAGAAGAAGAAGAAGAAAAGCGAGTGAAAAGAAAAGAGGAAGAAGAAGAGATAAAAGGAAAGAAGAAAAAGAAGAGATAAAAGAAAGGAGGAAGAAGAAGAGACAGGAGACAGAAGAAAAAAAGGAAGAAGAAGAGAAAGAAAAGTGGGAGAAGAGTAAGAAAGAAAAGAAGAAGAAGAAGAAGAAGAAGAAGAAGAAGAAGAAGAAAGAAAAGAGGAAGAAGAGGAAAGAAAAGAGAAAGAATAAGAAAGAAAAGAGGAAAAAGAAGAGTAAGAAAGAAAGGAGGAAGAAGAGATAAATGGAAAGAGGAAGAAGAAGAGACAGAAGAGACAGGAAACAGAAAAAAAGAGGAAGAAGAAGAGAAAGAAAAGTGGGAGAAGAGTAAGAAAGAAAAGAAGAAGAAGAAGAAGAAGAAAGAGAAGAAGAAAGAAAAGAGGAAGAAGAAAAAAGAAAAGAGTAAGAAGAAGAGTAAGAAAGGAAGGAAAGGGTGGAGAAAGGAAAAAAGTAAAAGCAAAATAAAAAAAAAAGAATTAAAGAGAAAGGAAAAGAAAGACAAAGGAGTAAGAGGAACAGAGGAGGAGAGGAATAAGAAAGAAGTTGAAAAGAGAAAGGAAAAAGAGGAAGAAGATGTACGAGAATAGAAATTAAATGAAAAGGAAGGTAAAAAGAGATTAGAAAGAGAAGAAAAAAGACAACACAAAAAAAAAACGAAGAAAAAAATTGAGGAAAAGCAAATAAAACAAGGAAAAACGTAAGTGGAGACTGAAAAGAAAGGGTTAAATATAAACGAATTATTCAATTAAAAAACTGAAGTAAGCGAGAAAATAAAAGATGTCAGAGGAAAGAAAAGAAAAATGATGTAAAAGCAAAAGAGAATAAATAAAATGTGAGAGCAAAACAAAAAGAAAAGAGAGGCCAACAGGAGTGAAGTGTTTCTGGAAAGGATTAGATTCTCTGGGCGGAAATAGACTCATCTCTGATATCAGCTGGCCTCTTACTGACAGGAACCGATTTGCACAACTCAAATCAAGGGAGATAACTGGCAAATAAATTGACATTACAATGCTTTAATGACTTCGGTTTGCCCTTAAATATACTGACAGCGTCTACTAACTTGGCAACATCTGCAGAGCGATTTATACCACGTGGGTATCATACTTTGTCACTTTATTCAACTGATCAATAAAATTTACATATTAAATCCATATATATGAACTCCGATGAAACATATTGCCGTATTGCTCACACAAGACGCTGTTAGATCCAGTACCTCAAATAATCTCCTCCGCACACGAATTCGTCCGACTGCCTAAATGATCTCCGAACATATCTGAGTAGGAGACACTGTGCTAGATTTCCACGGCCGGTGTTCTCTGCTTGAAATTAGTCGCAGTGACCGAAACCTTGGTGACAATAATGGTATTTTTTCGGAGACAATGGAACCACATGGAATTCATTGTATCTTGTACAGTGTGTTGATGGATGGTTTGAGCGCCACCAGCGCTGAATTGAGAATTGCTTAGATGGAAGGTCCCTCCTTGGGTGATTACCATTATTATCAGTTAACACAGTTCTTATGTGTCACTGAGTTAGATTATTATCCTTTTTATGCACTTACTACTGTTACCTGAGTAAAATCAAACGCAAATCCCACATGAGAAATAGAGCCTAATCTTTTATGTTCCAACAAATATTCCGTATTCAAAAGGTATTAAATTTTATCCACGTTCCAAAGCTACCGCAGCTATACTACCTATTATGCCATTTTTAAGTTAATTTCTACGAGTGGAGAAGGGAGAGTTAGTCAGTGTACTAGTATCCAATTTTTGTACGTTTCCTTTTATTGGCATACTTTCTATTGACGAATAAACAAAAGTGACTAAATGTTGTTGAATTTTTATTTATTTATATATATATATATTGTAATGTAATTATTATTTGTTATTTTGGTAAATTATCTATGAAATTATTCATTTTAAATATCTTAATGTAATTATTTTCTATAATGATTTACGAATTGTTTATAAAGTAAGCATTTTTATTTTCACTTTCTTCAAACGGTCAAGAGAGTGGCTGTTGGAAGACCCTATGTCTGGCAACAGGACTCTGCACCATGCCACACAAGCAGGAGAACCCAGTCATGGCTGTCAGACAATTTCTGCAACCACATCACAGATTAAATCTGGCCACCTAACTCCCCAGACTTCAAACCCCTTGATTATTATTTGAGGGGGCAGTTGAGCGAGGGACCAAACAATAACTTGTAACACCAAAGACGAACTGAATGAAAGCAAGGATTATGAAAGCATTTCAGCAAGGAGGCCCTCTAGAAGAGTTGTAGGAGATTCCGAAGTCGCCTGGACACCGTAGTTGAAGCCACTGGTGATTTTATTGAATACATTTACTCTTTAGCATTCAAAATATTTTTGTGTAATTTTGCTAAATATATCTGTTAAAAATGAGATGCCAGTGTTATTTTCATTCTTCCGCAATTTGGACGACAGTTTATTCATCGCACTCTGTATACAGGAGATATGTATGAGCAAGTCTGTAAAAATAGATACATTTAACATCCTCTTTCACTTATATATTATCAAGTATATGAGAGGATTTCTGCTTTTTTGTATAAAAAGAAGTTATATGAATTATATAGATATAGATAGAAATTTTTGCACAATATATATTGTTTAAAATCTGCTATATTTATAGTAGAAAATGCTTATTGACCTGGATATAACATTTGTAGATAGGAGCAGGGTGAACATAGAAAATAACACTGTATGGTGACTGGAAGTTTATTGCCTTAAGCCACCTGATGAGGAATCGTAGCGTAAGCTTCATTATTCTTTTATATAAGCTATTCTGTTGCCTCTGTTGTATTAAGGTGTTAGTATATCACGGATATGCTAATGCCTTTAATGGGGGAAGGAACTGGAAATATTCTCTCTTTCCTAGCACTCGCATTAACCTTTTCCGATCTATACAAATATGTCTACATTGTTTATAGCTAGACGACGGAAAGTGTGATAAAAAAAAAAAAACTAACTAGGCGAATGGAATTGATAGCGTTAAGACATCAGAACATTTTCTTAAAAACAAAGAAAACCGTATTGAATTGTCATGTCATATCTCTCTTCCTGTACGGCAGTGACTGCTAGACGATTTCCGTCCAGAGATGTGGTTCTTCAAAAGCGGCAGAGATGCAGTTCTTAGAACATATAAGCAGAGTGGAAGTTCTAAAACAACAGAAACTAGAAGGACACGTATAGGTAAAATCAGAAAAAGACAGTTGACATTTATCGGACAGATTCTGAGGAAGGAGAACTCGGACAATTTAATACTCACAAGACGTACTGAGATGAACATGATAGAGAGAAACAGTATACAGTTTAATAAGTGTATGAGTTGCAGAGCTGCGGCAAATAGAGAAGATAATAGTCAAATGTTGCATAGAATTACAATGAAGAGAAACAATCAGAATATAATGAACATCTATCTCGGTGTGTAAGAGAGAGTAAAATGATTATTTGATGTTAGGTTCGATTTAGCTCAATCATGTGAATGTTTATTTGAGTTTTTTTAGTCATGACGATACTAAAATATACCACGTTAATTAAGCTGACTTCAGTGGGAAGTACTTCGTCTCAAGAATAACGTAATTAGTAAAGAGAGAAAATTCATGTTTACATCTTTGCACAAATGAGAATAATAAGCCATTAACAGAAGATTTATATCCATATATGTTATTGATTTAACAAATTTCCTAACAATCTTTATTGTTACGAGAAAAAGAAAACAGGCAAAAGACAGATTTTATGTTTGTTGTTGGTAATTAATTTAGGAAAAATACTTTCTTCGTTTAGAACGAATTCAGTGAATTTCCTAAAATAACAGAAAAATGTGTCGCTGATCGCCGGGCGCGCAGTGGAATCGCAAAAGATACCTTCCAAAAACTAAACTAAATACGAGGTTAAGTTAAAAATTATTCGTACTTTCGTCATAACATATCTTTAGAATTTGTCACACCGCCTTCTGTTCATGCATGCTTATAGTTGATATTATTGTGGTCACATGATCAACGTTTGAGCTTGATCCCACCAGTTTTCTTGCTGCAGTGTAAACATGGCCGCTTCGCTAGGAGCGTACACCAAAGAGGAACAAAGAGCAGTGATTCGAATCTGTAGAGAACTTACTACCTTATCGATGATAACTCGCCAGTTCGCTATTACCATCTCTCGATCTTGCTGAATCTTCGTGTCAGTGGTGAATATTGTTAGTGCGTTACGCTTGTCCTGCCATTTTTAAACTTCTCCATCGATTCATACATACTTCTGTGCGGAAGTGCATTGTGTCCGTTTTATGTCAAAAGCTTCCGATGAATTTCAGACCGAAACACCTTCCGAGCAGATAAATCAGATCACAGCTCTTTGTCCCTCTTTTGTGTACACTGCTAGTGGAGCGGCCATGTTTACACTGTAACAGCATAAAAAATAGCATAATCAACTCAATCTTCGATCATGGGATAGTACCAACTATAAGCACGCATGAGCAGAAAGTAGTGTAACGAACCTAAAGATATGCTATGGTGAAAATGCGGATATTTTTTTTTTACTTAACCTGGTATTGAGAAACGGGAAAATTTAATTAGAAGAAAAAATAAAGATTGCTGAACTGTTATACAATATAAATTCTACTTTTTACACTATTTGCATTGTTCAAGATTTTTGTCTTCATCTTTATTGCCACATTCACGATGTTTTGGACGTTGTGCTCTTCAGCCTTCTTCAGGTCATATTTATTGGAATTTCGAACAATAATATTTACCGTACTGAATTCTGGAGAATAATTTCCTCAAGGATAAAGAGAAGACCTGAGGCAACAGAATAATACTGAGAATACCGCGAACAGAGCATGTAATCAACGAGGAAGTTTTTGAGGAAAATTGAAACAAAAATGATAATGATACTTAAAATCAGAAAGAGGCAGTTGAAATTTTTAGGATACATAATGAAGAAAGAAGACTTGGAAAATGTGATACTCACAAGAATTATTGAAGGTAAGAGGGAAAGAGGAAAGCGGAGAGTACTCTACCTAATCAGCTTGTGCAAGTGTATGGCAGAAAAAGGCAGGAGGAAGCCGGTAGCGTAAAGGCAAACGTTATTCACAGCTACGAAGGATAGGAAGTTAGAGAGAGAGACATGATTGCCCTCGACCAGGATGGACACGGTAGATAGAAAAAGCATACAGGAAGCTATTTTTTCACCGATTTTATTTAATCAATGCATATATGAAGACAATCCAAAGAGAACTAGAAGATCTAACAATATATTTTATCGGCGGGCATAATTTTAACATAAACGTGGAAAATACAAAGGAGCCAAGTCAGGATGGTGGGTGTTGGATGGTTTCCATTTCAACTGTTTAAGGTCCTGCAAGGTATGTTTTTCAACGTGTGGTCTTGCGTTAACGTGGTTGAAAATAACACCTTTTGGATTTGGCAAAATCGGCCGCTTTTCTTGAAAGTTTCTTTAAATGGCAAAAAGCAGTTGAGATATCAATTTTCAAACACTTAGCGGTCTTTTTCCTGAGAATATTCGGTTTATTCTCCACGATGGCAAAGAAAGCGTTTTCATCGACTTTGAAAGGTCACCTAAGAGCGTGGTTGATACTTTAGGTTAAAATCATCCTGATGAAATCTTTTTGACCACTTTTTCACCGTCCCAAGTGTTGGAGCCCGATTCAAATAAACCTTCTGGGCGTTTCTTTTTTGTCGCAGTTCCGACGTTTAAACCTCTCCGAAATTCATAGAGTTATAATATGGCGAAAGTACATCTTTCCATCATCTACTTTTGAGGCATTTATTTGTGGGCAAAACTCCAACATTCAACAAAGTCTGACTAGCAACTGAAAGATGCAAAGTTTCAATGTAGAACACACCAAAAATCGTCACCAAAACAAATGCCAGTGTCAAGTTGCGATCATATTAACAAGGAAAATGAGGCACAAACTTACGCAATGATCTGATATATCATGAACAGGACGTGAGAATCATAAAGAAAATAAGAACAACATCAACAAAAAAAACATATACATACTGTTATGGTCCAGGTGAGGACCAAGGAAGAACAACACGAACACAAGAGTAGAAATAACGAAGGTATATTACACGAAATAATAATACAAGATGTGGCAGGTGTTAGTATGACTGTCAGTCTGGTTTGGAGTGAACTACTATCGGCTCGACTCGATTCGCACGAGGGTTGCATGTGGCACAAGGCCGAGTTTAACGTGGGTTTCCCGAGCTCGTAGGCTCGGCCCAAAAAATGCCCGTAGAACCCGTATAAACGGGATCGGGTTGGTCATTCTCCCCGAACGAGACTCTGCCCTTCGGCGGAGCCTCGTCCGGGTTCCTCTCTGCTCAGAGGCAGAGAGTTCGACCGTCAAGCCGAGAAGCTCGGTTCGATTCGACCCTCTCTCTTGAGAGGCGTAGTGTTAGGAAGAGTTCATTCTGTAGTTATAGGTAAGGACCCATGGCACATACAATCAGGAACTGAAAAAATTAACATAATTGGGAAAGATGGACTAGAGAGCTCACTCAGGACGTATTGAAGGTAAGAAAACCAGGGTTAAACAAAGAAGTCAGCTAAATAACAAGTCTGAGTCAATAGACGGCAGGCAAAAAGACAGTGCGGTGATAAAGTGTTAGAATTTATTTAGAGCAACCAAAGACAAGTATCTGTGGAAAGCCATGATCCTTCTTTTTCTAAAGGGACACGGTATATAAAAGAATAATGTTTGATAAGAAAGAAGAAACGTTTAGTTTTATTTTGCATACCAATTCCATTTAATAGCAATGATTCGAATGCGATAAATGTGTTTATTTATACTCTTCAATGTATTGCCTCGCTGTCTTTCTTGCATTGTACCTTTTGTTTATCCTTTATCAAATTCCTGTCCCTTGTAGCTTTTAATAAATTTGTCTTTTTGTTATTTTTTCAAACCCTATTCTACCATTCATTTGCTCAAGCTCATCATGTACGTTACGCGCTGCTTTCCGCTGTCGCTCTTTTCCTCAATCTGTCCTGTGAGTATCAGGTTTTCCAAACCCTCTTTTCTCATTACGTTCCCCAGAAATTTCAACTGCCTCTTCCTGATACTAAGTATAAGTTTCCTTTTGTTTCTATTTTCTCTAAAATCTCGTTGTTGCTCACATGTTCGGTCCATAATATCCTCAGCATCTTTCTGTAGAACCACGTTTCTGTTGCTTCAAATCTCTTCTTCATTTTTGAGTATATTGTCCAGCATTCACTGCCATACAGGAGGACAGTTATCACATAAGAGTTCAATACTCTTTTCTTTGTCTCTAACGAAATTTTTCAGTTACTTAATACATTGCTTAGCTTTTGGAATGCATCTTTGGCCATCACAATACGTTTTCGGATCTCAGTGTCGCACTTTCCCTCCTCTGTCAGAAAACTTCCCAGATAATTAACTTTCTGTATCTGCTTTATTTTAGTATCCTCAACCTGTAATTTGCATTTTGCAATCACCCTTTTGCCTTTTGTCTATTCATCTTTGAGGGATAGCAAAAATCGAATACAAGAAATCTTCCCATCGATTAAAATATATACAACCCCAGACTAATGTTATATACAAAAAAAATGACATTGAAAGCTTATTACCTTTAAGCCTACCAGCCACTTCTGTTTATAGAGAGATGGTTGGTAGGACTTAATGTAAATTGATCCCCAAAATTTCAAGTGATACTCTGTATTAGACCTATTTAGCACTGAGAACATGTCTGTGCTATAGGAACGGACATACTGTTGGTTTTTAATCAAATCTTCAGCTATCACTGAACCAGATACATTTTCGCATCTATGTAAATTGTCCACTTTTCCCTTGCGAATTTTGGTTGATCGATACTTCTAAACTTTGACTTGTTCTGCCAATATAGTCAGCGTTGCAATGACATCTGAATTTTCAAATTACAGAATAAAATTTGTATACTTTATATAATTATAAAATTATTACGCGGGTTTGTGGGCGATTAATTATTTACAACTCTGCAAGCGTTATATCCCACAGTCGAAAAGTTGGTATCCTTTCACTGTTCTATCGTAATCACTCTGACAAATATTCGAACGAGTTACAGTCTTTAGTCCCACCAGCTCAGACCTTCGCAGCTCGGAGCCACCATTACGTTACTAAATCGTCCCCATTGTGTTCTTGTTAATTTGGTAAGAAGTAGATTTTTTTACTCACAGAGGTTCTTCTTCAGAACTCTTACTCTGTGGAGCAGCTTCCAGAAAAAAATGCTTCCCTAACCAACACAACCATTTCCGGATCAGTGTCAACATTTATCTATTCTACATATCCTCATAATATACACTTCCTGCTTCCCTCTTTTCCTATCTTACAACAATCCCACTCAATAACCCTCTACTTTGAGTGGCACTTGGATCTTTGATGGGCTAGATTATAAACAATACTACTATACGACAAAAGTATAGGAATTTTAAAAACCAAAAATTAATAATTTATTGATTTAAATACAGAGAAAGTCCTCGAATATTTGTGCTATTGTTTTTATTGTACGAAATTCAATCGAGAATTTATAGAGCAAAACTTTTAATTCACCTACATCATATCAACAACTAAGAATAAGGTTTGAGAACATAAATTGAAAAAAAAGGGAATTTCACATGTTTTTTATAAATTATGAGAATAAATGATTTAAAAATTTGATTTCTAAATAATAAATAGCTCTATTTGCTATATGTTACACTAGACAGATATTCAGAAGATCTGCGGCCATTACAGCAGCCGGACAATATTCAGAAGCAGTTCAACCTTAGTAAACGTCTCTGACATATCAAGACTAAAACGTGAGGCGGGGGGCTTAGATGTGTGCGGCGGTATTTATTTCATCTCTTGTAGTTGTGGCAAAGAATTAAAAAGTGAAACAATACAACTTCTAAAAGTAAAGCTGTAGGTACATAGAAAATCCATAATGCAGTTTGGTTTGGTTTATTTTGTTTTACAGCTTATCAACACCTCAATGATTTATATAATGCCGACAAGACATTTAGGATAGGTTCGTATGAATAGAATATGTATTCTTTGTAAGAAATCAGTATATAGGAGATCAGGTTTCATTGAGTATTTTTGTAAAAAGGGTTTTTGTCGAGAGTTAAATGTATTGCTGGTATTTTTACTATAAAAATCTATTTTTATACTTTCATAGTGTTTGGGCCCCAATTTTAGGGGTTGACTATTTGCCCATAGCTAGGACACTAACAGGTGTTATCACTCCGAGTCAGGGTACACGTGGAAACAACAGCAATTAAGAGGTGGTTCCATGTTTCTCAAAAACCTCCCGATCAAAAGGCCTTGCTGCTGGATGTAGTTTATCACCTAGGACGCCCATAATTAGGGGTGATGTAAAAAATCCGAGATAGCTGGAAGCAAAAATATGCTCGACAACCCCTGTAGAATTATGTAAAACTATTAGAAAAAGAACAACATTGAAGAATCAAACGTCTAATGTATTCATCACATTTTAAGCTATGGCTGCCGCCTCAGTATGTCTAGCATAGATACAAATAGTTTTCCTTAGAGTATTTTGCCTAAAAGAGAAGGCAGCGATTTCGGCTGGAATTTGAACAAGACACAGCAATTCCACTTTACGCGCTAAAAAGCGCAACGATACCCACGTATCTAATCAAATATGTCCAACACAATCACTAGCTAAATTATTTACAATCTTCTGCATAAAGTTCATTGCTAATCTGTGAATATTAAGCTTTACAGATACGAAAGAAATTAAAACTATTCGAAGATGTAATGAATTTTATTAAAACTTTAACTTTTCTCAACTTTTATTCGAAAAAAAAAATTTAACCATTTGTTTTGTGTTGATACTAAATGCTTTTGTTTGTTGCAGAATATGTCGATCATTTCAGTAAATAAAAACTTGCTGTTTTATTTACTCACTTTCTTTACAACTGACATCGATTTCCCCCGACAACCCCCCCCCCCAAAAAAAAACAAAAAACAAAAACACAAACAAACAAACAGACAAACAAACAAAAAAGCAGAACAAAAAACAAAAAATGGAAAGGAAATAAAATAAAATGTACGGAAGCCTTACTTGGATAAGAAGTCAGAGTAAACGGCGTATTTTCTGTGGAAGTTTCGTTGTTCTGTCCCTCATTATTTGTTATTTAACTTTACTGATTCTAACCACTTTATTTCGAGACATGGAAGACCTATCAATATTTTCTGACTGTTGCAAATTCTTATTTCTAAGATGATTTAATTACAAAAGAAAGAAAAAAAAATTTGAGAAAAGTTTTGAGTGCTTCGAGCATGAATGTCGGTTAAGACGTGTTTTTTTTTATGCAGAGTAAAAGGAGGAGGCCAGCATGCAAATTACAAATTGAGGATACCAAAATCAAACAAGTACAAAAATTCAAATATCTCGGAATTGTCTTAACAGAGAACAAAAAATACGACACTGAAATATGGAAGCATATTGTTATTAAAAAACAGGAAAATTTCGTGAGAAACAAAGAAAATAGTAATGAACTGATACGTCATATCAGTCCTCCTATATGACTGTAAATGCCGGACAATCTCCCCACAGATCAAGAACAGTCTTGCAGTAAAAGAAATGTACTTTTACACAAGGATATTATAAATACCATGGACTTAACAACGACGAAATTTTAGAAAAAATGGAAACAAAAAGGACATTTATTCCTAACACCAGAAAGAGAGTTGAAATTAGTATGGTGCATAATTAAGAAAGAGTGCTTGGAAAATTTGATGCCCACAGGACAGATTGAAGGCAAGAAGGACAGAGGGAAACGATATATAGCGTACGTTCCGAATTTACATAAATGCATAAGAGAACAGGGTTTAAGAGAGAGTGGAAAGAGACAAAATAAGAGCCACAAAGGACAGAAAATTGTGGATAACCATGAAGATCAACACCCTGAAAAGAAAAAGCACATAGAGGATGAAGGTCTTTTGGTGACGTGATATTTTTTTTACAAGAAGTAACATTTTTGAGGATTTACCAAAAATATCTTCCGTTTTTTTGTAATTTAATGATTAATAATTCTGCATTTTCTTAAATGGCTTTCACGCCAGAAACAATACAATGATAAAATTCATTTTATTTTATTTTCATTGTTCAAAATAAAAAAAAAAAGGTGTGCAGTTTTTTCTGATATTATGGGTCGAATTTGGGTAGCTGGTTTTGCTCTTTTGCTTACATATAATACGACAATATCGAACGGCTAATATAGATAAAACAAACAAACAAACAAACACGTGGACAGACATTCTCTTCAATCAAGACATTCAGATCTGATAAGGTAATGTAATTTGATTTGATTTATAAATCTCATTTATCCTCAGGAATCCCAAGCCATGTTCCCTTACATACAGATTTTGGTTCTTTCAATCTAACCTGAAAAAGCTAAAGAAAGCACAGTATCTCGGCGTAACGTGTCGTTGATAAATTTTCCACTGTCTCCTTCGTATCTATCTATTGAAATCTTTCTCTATCTATCTATCTATCTATCTATCTATCTATCTATCTATCTAACCCTTCTCTTTATTTCAATCTATCTATCTATCTATCAATCTATCTATCTATCTATCTATCTATCTATCTAATCCTTCTCTTTATTTCCATCTATCTATCTATCTATCTATCTATCTATCTATCTATCTATCTATCTATCTATCTATCTATCTAATCCTTCTCTTTATTTCTATCTATCTATCTATCTATCTATCTATCTATCTATCTATCTATCTATCTATCTATCTAATCCCTGTTTTTCTTTCTATTTATCTATCTAAACCTTTCTCTTTCTATCTTTCAATCTATCTATCGATCTATCTATATATCTAATCCTTCTCTTTCTATCTATCTAATGCTTCTCTTTCTTTCTATCAATCTAACCCTTCTTTTTTTTCTATCTATTTAGTCATCCTCTTTTTCTATCTATCTATCTATCTATCTATCTATCTATCTATCTATCTATCTAATCCTTCTCATTCTTTCTTTCTATCTATATAATCCTTTTCTTTCTTTCTTTCTTTCTTTCTTTCTTTCTTTCTATCAAACTAATTCTTCTTTTTTCTATCTATCTCCTTATCTTCATATCTATCTGTCTCCTTCTCTTCATATCTATCTATCTATCTATCTATCTATCTATCTATCTATCTATCTATCTATCTATCTCCTCTTCATATCTATATATATCCTCTTTTAATATAACTTCGTATCGAAGACTATACAGCACCAAGAGCAGAACAAAAGTGGTCAGCTATTATCTGCCATTCAAATATCTACCTGCAAAAATAGCAAAGATGTAAGGAAGAAGCATTTGCGTTGATTTGACGGCATGTTAAAACAATGAGAAAGAATCTTGATGGTTATGACAACTGCTTGTCGATTGTACGAGGCTCTGATTGTTATACAATCTGGCGCCAAAATAAACAGGAAATAGCGTGTTTCGGTGACAGTATTGGTATTTACCAAGCTAAACTCATTGTGGTCCGACATCACGTTTGCGGGCATTCGTCCATGCATGGAATACAGCTGCCATATATAGCCTGGTGTTCTCGACAAAAGACGGATATGCAATGTAATCTGTCCTGACTTGAGTCTCGACTCCAGTCACTTTCTCACCGACATAATCTGGCTTCCCTCTGACATTTCTATAAATATTTTCATGGAATCTGCTCTGACGTAGCGATTTTCACTGGTACCCCGACTGCATGAATTTAAGCATGCTACTAGGTTGGCATTTCGGTCCCACCCTTTTACTGCCAAAACAGTTAAATGTAACCGCCTCTTCTACTACAGCTTCTTTTCTCACACTTCCCGTCTGTGAAACTCCCTTCCTGATTACTTCCCTGATGACCATAATCTTCAAAAATTTAAATGTAATGTCAATCGACATCTTCTGTTGCCTTGATCCCCGTTTATCTCTTTATCCTTTCCTTAATCCTTCCTATACTCATTCTTTTCACTTACTTTCACCTCCTTGCGTACTAATGGCCTAGCTTGGGGTGAAATGCTAAAAAACATACAATAATGATCAAAACCATTGTCGTATGAATAACGCAGTTATATTGCTTGTTAATTATTATCATAAGGAACAAATTATAGATTATAGAGTGCCTAATAATAAGTATTTCGCATCAATGAGAGGGATCACGCCACGAGGTTAGTTAAAAGCTAGGATTTTGAATTTTATTTTTGAATTATTTTTATCCACTTTCCCGATCTAGACGTGTATAGAAGTTTTTACCGAAAGTGTCTTTTTCAGACACAGATGAACAAGCACGTCGAAAACCAAGTTAGAAAGCCACCTACAGACGTCCATCGATCTTGATTCTTTTGTTCAATTGTCAACTCATACGTCTAGTAGATATGGTAGCCACCGCTCGGGTACTTCAAATTGCTTCAGTTTCTAAGTTACTATATTAAAAACAAATAAAAAATTTCGTCTGAAAATGAAACATTTTCCCAAAATAATTGGCGAGGACGGTGTTAAAGGTCAAATCCGTTTATGTAAGACATCTGACGTAATCGAACGCGCTTAATTATTATTTCAATAGGGATTTAGAAAGAGATAGTCGAAATTTCTTGGACATATGAGTGAAGGCTTGGAGAATTTGACACACACAGTATATACCGATGACAAAATGGAAAGGAGAATGCAACGGGGCACATATCTGACTAGCATTTTGAATTGGATGGTGGGGCGAGGGTGAGAGGGATTGGCAAAGGGACAAATGCTGCTAAGTGCTTAAAAATGAAAGGCATTCAGCAGTGAGCAATTATCGTCTATATTACAAATTAGATTAAAAGCTGTCATATCAGGCGGCATTTAAATTAGGTCCCGTAGAGGGTTCTTGATTGGGACTTTGGATTGTTCAGCAGTTTGAGAGTCCGTAAGTCTTTGCATATTCTCAGGATTGGAAGCTCCCCTAACTGCCGTTTGATCTGGCTTCTTATTTGCACGGGAGTTTCTTTCCTTCGCTGTAGTCTTCGCTCTTTCGATTGTAATCTGGTCCTCTGTTGGCGGAGATTTCTCTTTTGCGAGGCGCAGTGCTATGCAATCGGTAACAATAAATAGGCAACAATAGGCTACAGAAAAACTCAAAATTGATCGTAGCATTTAAGTATTGCATTAATATTTAAGCTTATCTTTTAAAAGCTCGACGATAATTCTTCTGTCGACATTTTATTTAAAGACACTTTGGTGTGCGTAGGTCCTTACTTTTCTTACAAACAATTATTTCATGGATGACTTTCACTGGATTTCAACTAATTTCAATTATTCCCAAATTTATTTCCAAGTTATAAAAAATGGTTATTGTACAAAAAATTCGTCGCAGAAAATCAGGTAAAGAATCGCTGAAGACAATACAATAATGAAAAATTGGGAATCCAAAATTTCAAGATTGTGGGTCCGTATCCGGCCCGAAATGTTTTTATTTCGCTCACGGAGTTGGCCTGATTCCAAAATGGTATGATATGTTGGGCTACGGCCTCTAGGAGTAAACTTGAAAAAGTGTGACGTATTTATTTATATAGATGGATATTTAATTAAAAATTAAGTTTACAACGCGTTCTTTCTTCTGTTAGTCATTATATTAATTAGGACCGCTAGAGAGTTGTGAACTTTCAGGTGATATCAGTTGAGAGCGTTCAAACTCAGATGAAAGCTCGATATTCGAATGATGATTTTATATAGATAAACCTCTCTAATTTATCAAATAGTCGTAGCGTCATCTTTCATCTCTTGTTTATTTACATTTGTCGTTTGAAATTTATAAAATCCTTCTCTTCAAAAATATTTCCAGGAAAATCGGTTTCTCAAGTCCATTAGCTGTTATCGCTCTTTCCATTTGATAGGGGTTTCCTTTCCAACTTTTTATTTGTGTTAGTGTTTATGATCAACGGCTTGATGATGTCATTATTTCTTCTTAGAGTTACATGTGACATTCATTTTTGCAGATGCAAGTCCGCAAGTAATATGGTTTCTGTTATTTATATCATTGTTTGTGATTCACAAGATTCGAAAAAGTGTGGCCTTCATAAACTTCACTCAATCAAAAACATTTTTAACTATTGATATTAAAATCGGACAATTTAAATATTTATAGGGTTTCTCGCTATGCATGACATCCATATAAATGTTTCGATCTGACGAGGCTATTTAATAAACATGACATGAGTTTTAATGTTAAGGTTTTGTAGCAATTTGTGGCGTTGGGGGAAAACTACATCGATCGCTGCCTATCCTATTTTGCATCTCCTGCTCTCGCATATTAAATATGTTATGATTGATCCAGACCCTCAGGTAATAGAGGTGTTTAATATTTAGTAAGTGAACATTTTGAATTTTTTAGATGGATTCTGAGTAGGCGTGACTACTGCATTCATTCCACTTCTTGTTTCAGAACGGTTTATTGTCAGTACTATTTCTTGTAAAACTTGATAGAGGATGTTGATTTTCTATTCATATCCTAACTATGAATACCTATGTTATCGACATAACCCATCCCAACTCATATTTAGAATGAATAGATCGTAAATGTTAATAAATCTAAAGAGGCAATGTGGAGGTAGAAAAGAAAAAGAAAGTATCAGCATAGTAAAGCCTGAAGGTTGTATTGGGTGTGGTGTGTGATTGTGGAGCAATTTTGATTATTAGCCTATCGAGAGATTCGTGAGAACAGAATGCCAGCATTCTTTTGTAGATAACCCATGAAAAAGGAAATAGTGTAAGTTTTCTGTTTCTCAAAATAAGCAAATAGTATTGGCATAAGAATCATATATATATATATATATATATATATATATATATATATATATATATATATATATATATATATATATTGAACAATAAAAAAATATTAAAATTTAAAATCTTTAGACACACTGGGTTGTAGATTAATATTCTTTCGTTTTTTTTTTATTATTATTTCATTTAGATTCCTCGAATTCCAAAATGGCCATCATCGGAAGAAGAAATATTTCTGCTTACTGGTAACAGTAAACTAGAGAAATGATTGTCTTGATGGAGAAAATGAACTTTTGTCTGTAGTTTTCATTTGTTTTTTTTTTATCTTTTTGACATGAATCTTTTAACATTCCTTGTGTTGGTCAAACAGTCTCTTTTAAGATGTTATTTGAGATGGATCTATGCTTCTCTGAATTCCTTGGTCAGTTTGACAGTTTTATTGGGCCTGGAGAGGGATGTCTCTGTTAAGTGTTTGTGTGTGTGTTATTTAGTTCTTAGGGAGGAGTGAGTATGATATGTGTAGCGTGTATATTCGTATATATATATATATATATATATATATATATATATATATATATATATATATATGTATGTGTGTGTGTGTGTGTGTGTGTGTGTGTAGGTGTAGTAAAATTTCCCTAGAATAATTCTGTGGATAAAGACAACTGGGAAAAATCTTAGATTTTTGGCCGACACGTTTGGCCGACTTGATCAAGGCAAACAATGAAAGCGAGACGTATATGTGTGTGTGTGTGTGCGCGCGCGTGTGCGTGCATATATGTATATATATGTCAGTGTGTGTGTATATGTGTGTTGTGTGTGTGTATATATGTATGTATATATATGTGTATATATATATGCATGTGTATATGTATATATATATATATGTTTCTACATATATGTATGTATATATGTATATATATATGTGCATATATGTATGTGTATATATATTTGTGGGTATATATGTATATATATGTGTGCATATAGGTATATACATGTGTGTGAATATATGCATATATATGTGTGTGTGTATATATATGTATATCTATATAAGGATACATATACGTGTGCATAAGCGTATAAGCATGTGTGTACATATGTATGTGTGTATATATGTACGTGTGTATATATATGTTTGTGTATATATTTATATAAGTGTGTGTATTTATATATACAGCTATATGTGTGTATATATGCATATATATTTGTGCATATATGTATATATGTGTGTATATATTTATATTTTTATGAATATGTGTATATATATATGTATATATGTGTATATGTGTGCATATTTGTATATGTATGTATATATGCGTGTATACATGTATATATATGGTGCGTGTGTATATATATGTGTGTGTATATGTGCATATATATACGTATATGTGCGTAGTATATATGTGTATGTATATGTGTGTATATATATGTATGTATGTACATATGGGTGTGTGTGCATATATTACATTTATTTATATGTCTGTATGTTTGTGTATGTATACATATATATATATATATATATATATATATATATATATATATATATATATATATGTATATATATATATATATATATATATATATATATATATATATATATATATATATATATATATATATGTGTGTGCATATATATATATATATTTATATATATATATATATATATATATATATATATATATATATATATATATATATATATATATATGTATGCATATATATATATATGTTTATTGGCGTATGCTGAACTTGCAGAATTATTAGGAGTTGATCACACAATAGTTTCTGAAACATTTGAAGACATTAGGAATTATTCAAAAGCAAGGACATTGGGTGCCGTACGAGTTGAAGTCGAGAGACATCGAACGGCGTCTTGTCACGTGTGAACTGATGCTTCAACGGCAGAAATGGAAAGGATTTTTGCTTCGTATCTTGTCCGGAGATCGGCAAAGCCAAATATCCATGGTTCGATGCCTCTGCTCTGCATTTGGTGTGATCAGCTGGGTGTAGATTATTATGAGCTGCTCAAACCGATCGAAACCATCACGGGAGATCGGTATCGACTACAGTTGATGTGTTCGGGTCGTATTTATTTAGAATAGATAGTTTGCTTAATAAAATTATGGAAAAACTGAAAGCTACTAATATAATCAGTACGATAAATATTTATTAATATCAACTTTATGACAAAATGATGCGTAGGTAGAAAGGTTTTAAATTCGAAATTTTCGAACACGCCTGCGTCCTTTATCAACGACCCGAAGAACAGAGAAATGAGAATTAGTCACCTAGAGATGTTTTTGTACATAAAGCATTTTCCAGTGGAAATCGTATTATGCGCAAATCTAGATCTCATTCTAATGACTATATGTAGGAAACATTTTATGTCTAACTTAAATTTTGATCGGTGTAAAAGTGTTAGGCAGATATATTGTTACTATCGTCTGTCGGGCGTATTGAGATTGAAGACATTGATGAAGAAAGTTAGCCTGGGGAGGGGGAAAATATTTCTCGCTTGTTACAAGTTGGTTGGTTGGGTTTTATGGCATCTCAACCACTGTAGGCCATTTAATGCCAAATTTAGTTTATATATATATATATATATATATATATATATGACTTGTAAACGTCTATAAGCTATATAAGCAAGAGCTTATTTGCTTGCACATTTCAAACTAATTCCAGATATTACTGCCTTGGACAAGGATTTCCATTTAGTATAGACAATTTGTTTGCACAATGTTAAAAGGTAGCATATATTAATTACACATCCTTGATAAAACACCAATTCTTTTCAAGAAGTTTATTATATGACTTGGATCAATTTTAGCAAATAATTCCTTTGTACTCTTAATGTTGTAGAACTTTCTTCGAATGTGTGTAAGATTTGTGCATTCTATCAGTATACGTTTTACTGTGTATTGATTTCCACTGGGACATTTAGGAGGAGGATCCCCTTCTAGTATGAAGGAGTGAGTCAGTCTAGTGTGTCCAATGCGTAGCCGAGTAAAGGTGTCTTCTTGTATTATTAAGTTTCAGTTTCCCTTCTTTTAAAGTGGGTTCTATTTGGTAGAGCTTATTGTGGGTATTTTATAGTTGTTGCCATTTTTGCATCATTATTTTTTTTATTTTATGTTTTAAGTCAGTATATTGGACTTTGGAGTTCTGGTTGGGTGTCATGTTAAGTGCAGCTTTTGCTAAGGAATCGGCTTTCTCATTTCCCTGAATTCCAATATGACTTGGGATCCGGCAAAATATCACCTTTTGGGGGGGTATATTTATCGAGGAGTATTAGAAGTTCTTCATAGCTGGCTCTAATTCCTCTGCAGTTCCATTGTAGGATTTAATTATTTTGCAGTTTCGTTATGTTAAATTAGATTTATTGTTTTTCCTAGATTTGTTTATATTGCTCGGCTCTTCCGTCTCCATTCTTTCTATCGAGCTAAATCGATTTTTGGTATGAACCTTTGATGTTGATGATTCTGTAGATTGGCTTGTTAAGTTCGACAACTTTAAACATTCCCGTGAGGATAAAGTTGGAGTATTGTCTATTTTGGATTGTGGGGAACGTTCTGCCTTATCATTGCTTGATTCGGGGTTTAATGTTTGATTTTTCCCAAGATTGTCAATTTTATAAGTAGGAGGACGGCTTGATGATCTCTGTGACTTTTGTTTCTTAGGAGAAGTGGTTTGTGTCTGCGCTGTTGTTTTTGTAGTTGAAGATTTTCTTTTGTCTCCAAGATTACTTTGAGTAGTTGGTATTTCTGAAGCTGTAGTTGTATTATTTTTGTCAAGTTCAAGCAAGGCTTTTATCTTATTAATAAAATTGTCCCAGTTACCCAGATCCAGCTGAATTAATGTTTTGACATATTCTTCATATTTGTTCTGTTGTTTTTTGCCCTAATGGACTACTTGGGAATACGTGGTAGTGTTAGACCCTACTATCATCTTCCATGCTTCTTGGTAAGGAATGCTATTTTTGTGTTTTATTGATAGAATTTCCTTTTCTCGTCTTCAACTGTCGCAAGATCTTGCGTAGACCGGATGATCACCACCACAGTTAGCACATTTATTAGGAAATTTATATTCATTCATGTGACGGTCAGGATCTTTTTGGCCACATTTCCGACACACCTCTCGTCCTCTACACGTATCTTCATGATGTCCATATTTTTGACATTTTGACATCTCAGAGGGTTAGGCACAAACTGCTCGACCCTCTCCATGATACAGCCTAATTTAATTTTCTCTGGTATTTTTGGTGAGTTAAATGTCATTATATAGGTGTTTGTTTCTATCGTTTTACCTTCTTTTTTTATTGAAATTCCTTTAACATCAATGACATCTTGTTTTCTCAACTCTTTCTTAATTACTTCTATTGTACATAGAGATAGTTCTATGCTTCTCACAATCGCTTTACTTATGTTCAGGGATTTGTGAGGGTATGTTTTTTACTGGAACGTTGTGTAACATAATCATTTTCAGTAGAAAATCCGCATGTTTCTTCTTTTCCCCTACGATGAGCAGTGTCTGATTTTCCAATTTCTTGACTGTTAAAGACGTCAAGTTACCTGATATCACCTTTCTATTATAGAGGGAGATAAATTTGTGATCGGTGAGCTACATGACTCTATGATCACAAATCTTGGAAAGGATGATTCCGCTTCATTATCCGAAGAAGAATCAGATTCTAAATAGTTGCCTTTAAGTTTTTTATTTGTAGAGAAAGCCATAAGTGTTTTTATGTTGTCCCATGCTCCTCCACCCATCACGGAGTCCAACTTATGTTGGGAATAAACCAAGGGGGAAAACCCATTCACCTTGGCTGAGACGGGGATACAAAACCAGTATACTCATGCCATGATTCTGAACCTCTATCAAATGCACAACAGTCTAATGTTGGTCAAACGTCATATCTCTTGACACGATTGACCCTCAGCCTCCGCCTTCTAGCATATATAATAGAGGGTTGAGAATAGTTCTATACGAGCAGATTGTATAACATGATCGGGAGAAAATAAAAAAAAATATAGGTACTAGGGCATGTTGGAACCAGCCGATTGATCGGATCGGACATCTCCGACCGCCCGTCTAGATAAGGGCCAAAGTGGAGTGTTGCAGAGCTATGGCCGCTTTTTCCCGGTCATGGATTGCTCAGCCACCAGGATCCCGTTTCCAGGCCTTACGGGTCACCACGCACGGCCAACAGCTGGCCTCATTGAGAGACTTTTACTCTCTTCAGGGGACAGTCGACATATTTAGACACCCTGCCGACAAGAAGCGGAAGTAGTTTATCGTCATACCCAGGACGGGCTTGTAACAAGTTCTATTTAAAATTGACAGATCCCGTGGTAGAGTACAGAAAACTATGGAACATGATTAGAATAAATAATGATGAAAATGAAGAAAGAGAAAGGGAAAGAAACACTAAATGGAGGGAAAAAGCAAATATATAATAATAAAATAAAAAAAAATCAGAATAAAATGTGTGTGTTGCGTTTATATATATATATATATATATATATATATATATATATATATATATATATGTTATAATTATTTTAAAAAAATATGATTCCATTGCTACATAAGAGTTCTCATGTTTCAAAAAAAACAGAAGCTAAAAACTTCGAAACAAATATATTAGCATCATCTACATGTAAAAAAGTCTATATAAATACATACATGCCACAAGCTATTTCTTCTTAACAGTTAATATATTTCAAACTTGAGAAAAAGCACTCGGATAAAAAGATCAATTTTTATATAATTTATCATCCGAAAAAAAAAATAGATCACATGAGAAATTGTGCATGAAAGAAGGATTGCTGCCTAAACACACAAATTTTAAATATATACATATATATGTGTGTGTGTATATGTGTGCGCGAGTGTTGTATTTATATATATGTGTATATATATATATATATATATATATATATGTATGTGTGTGTGAGTGTTTTGTATATATATGTGTGCGTGTATATATATATATGTGTGCGTATCTTGTATATATATGTTTGTGTATATATATGCGTGTGTATGTCTGTGTGTGTGCTGTATATATATATATATATATATATATGGGTGCGTATGTTATATATATGTGTGTGTGCGTATATATATATGTGTGTGTGTGTATATATATATATATATATATATATATATATATATATATATATATGGGTATATGTGTGTATATATATGTGCAATTATATATATATATATGTGTGTGTGTGTGTGCATGCATTCTTAAATATATCTGAAGAACTGTTACACAAAATGTACCGATAGCAAAATACTAATAAGGAAAAAATACTCAAGAGAGGAAATTCGAAAGAAAAAAATAAAAAAGATTGTGCAAGAAAACACTTCATACAAATTTTTAGCAGAAGCGCTCTTCCCTCACCCCCGCCACCTCTCAAAAAATAAAATCCCAAATAAGTGGTAGAAAAATACTATCGGAGTCGGATTTAATCAAGAAAATCGGCGTCATTGTGAGCCCAATCCCCGTTTTTATTTCTTATCAAAGTCATTATTAAACTCTCATGCATGAGATTTCCTTTTTAGAGCCACCCCACCTTTTTTTTTTCTCAGGAATTCGCTGGTGAAATGGCCAGTTTGTTTTTTGTTTGTTTGTTAAAGTTAGAACAAAGTCTACATTGTATGGTTTTTGATTATCAATTTCGCATAGTTTAGCGATCTGAGAAATTGGCATGTACAATTGCCTCCCTCGTAGGCATTTCCTGCTTCATATCTTAGAAGCAACGATAATGTTAAAAAGTCTCCGAACGATACTTGCCTTGCAGATAGGTTGATTAAAAGTTTCATCGTAATATAGAAAAAAAAAAAAGAAAGAAAAACAGGATGGATGTATGGCAGGACTATGCGCACTAATATTGTCGAGAAGTGCATATTGCAGAAAAGAAAACTAGTTAAGCATATCAAACTTTTACAAGTCTAAAGTTTAAGCAAAATACTACGGCGAGATATTCCTGTGTTTTACAAGTGTAGCTTGCTGTTTGAATAATCGAGTCAGTAAAAGTAGACGCAGCCACTATACTGATTCAAATAGTAACAATGCTCACTTACCCATCAGATTTTCAACTGAATATACTCTCAGTAAGAATTACCAAAATCCCACACAATTATGAGATGTATAATTAAGCCCTGTTCTATTTTATACATATAAACACACACACACACACACACACACACACACACACACACACACACACACACACATATGTATTAATGTCAGCGCCGACTCTATGTCATTAATGTTTGTCGGGCTCACTACAATCTTTTAGAAAATATACTATTGGTATAACTTAATTGTTAAATTATTCCTTTACTTTAACTAAAATATATAATTTAAAAAAATCTCTATGCATGAAAAATTCCTCAACACTACCTCAGTCACATTCCTCAACCCAATTCTTAATTAACACTTTTTCAATTGATACATTCCGCTATAAAACCTTATACTGCACAGAGTAAATTATTTAAAATAGGCATTTGAAAACAATAAGTTAAAATAAAGATGTAACAGGGGCATTCAAGTCATAAGAGATTTTTAAACGATTACTTACAAATTTAAAGCAAAAAATACATTGTCTATTAAGTATGTCTCCAGCTTGATAGGTCTCAGATTTACGCAGCCCGACTAGGCTCGTAAATTTTATTTCACTATTTTTTTTACTTAATTTCTTTCTTTGTTTTTTTTCTTTCTTTCTTCTTTATTATGGACAAAATCAACGACAGCTATTTCGGTCAATATTTTGAGGCATGGAGTTAAAACAATTAATTTTGGATCTAGCCGAAGTCAAGAATGAAAATGATGCACTCCAAAAGTTTTTTTGTTACTTTGAAGAGGATATACTTGAATGCTGACTGAAGTCAATGATATATATATATATATATATATATATATATATATATATATATATATATGTGTGTGTGTGTGTGTGGGTGTGGGTGTGGAGATTGAAGTCAACACTCAGAGGCAACAGTCTGTTTTATGCTTGTACAAAATTTCCATGGGCTGACGATTGCTGTTAAGTATGAGACAGACTGTTGCCTCTGGGCATTGATTACAAGTTCCACTTTTATATTTACATACCCTCTATCCATGATATTGAGCAATTTAACCCATAAAGATAGCATAACTTGAAATTATATTTTATCACCCACATACACACACATACATATATGTATATATAAACTATTTTGTCTGACGATCGCAAAAGCGTGAAAACCAGTGTTACAAACCACTAGCCATGCAACTGAATATGTTAACTCTATCACAGATATTGAACACTTTCCACTAAGTACTGCGTATATATATATATATATATATATATATATATATATATATATATATATATATATATATTAGCTAGCCCTCACAGTTTGAGCTCACCCACTTGTTCTTACACAAATGAATAAGATCTACTTAGGGTACTCGCTGAAAAACATACTATACTTATCCAATCTTCCTATTAACTTCTAACTGAAAAATCATAAGTCTTATAAGAAGAATGAGATGGTAGTCACACCAGTACCTTAGTGGTATAACAAATGAGAAGACTGGAAAAACCGAAGCATTCGGCCTGAATAAAAAGAAGTGTCCCCCTAAGTGTAAGGAAATGCTAAAATTTGAAAGGGGCATGACTGACATGGTGAGAAACGTAAAATTTAAAAGATACTTGGATAATTTCCAGAAAAAAATTTTTTAAAGGACACGAAAAATTAAGGAAGTTCAAAAAATATTCATATTTACTGACAAAACAAAAAATATACTCAATAAAATCTACGGCCCACAAAAAAACCTTATAACTAACAACATTAAAGAATTAAACAAAAAGACAATTGAAAGTGTACAAAAAGACATAAATCAGGAAGCCAAGGACATAACCGCTAAACTGAAAATTGACCAAAGGATAAAGCGCATAGCTGAACAACAAGCATTCATAACAGCAGACGACCACAAACTAAACTTCGATGCAAAACACAAATTCCGTCTAATCGACCTAGCAAAACACGAAATAAGAAAAATCAGCAAAAACATACTAAAAAATATCAACACTAAATTAAAGAAAACATTAGAGGCTAATCAATGAAAAAATACCAAAGCCGTCACAGACGGGTTCGCAGGAGTACAAAACAAAAACAAAGCTACCTTCATCCAGTTCGATATAATAAACTTATACCCCTCCATCGCAGAAAATATATTGAACTTAGCAATACAACTAGCACAACAGCATGTACACATCACGGATGGTGAAACAATAGTAACTAAACACTGCCGGAAATTACTGTTATTCCACAACAACGAACCACTGTAAAAAAAAAAAAAAAAACAAAGACAAAAAAACAAAACAAAAAACAAAACAAAACAAATCAACAACCTGTTTGATGCAACAATGGGAATTTATAACGGATCTTTAAAACCTGCGTACCAGTAGACAACCTTATCCTTTCTTACCATACCAGAATATTAGATAAAATGACATGGGCCTATATAGAGACGACGGCCTAATTCTAATAAGAGAACCAAATAGCCCTAAAATAGATAGATTCAGGGAAGAGATATTAAATGTTCTAAAATGATTGAGTTCAAAATAGAAATAAAAACAAAAACAAGAATAATAAACTTCCTAGACATCACCCTCAACGTGAACAAAAAAACATACAAACTATACAAAAAAAGATAATAGCACTACCACATATATACACACATCCTCCAACCGTCTACCCTTTAATCATCAAAGCACATACATAAATCCATCAGCCGTAGGCTATCGGAAAACTCATCCAACATAGACATTTTCAACGACAAAAAACACAAAAAATAATCAAACACAAATAAACATAAACAGATCCATTTTGAAAAAAAATAAACCAATTTGTCTGGATATATATATATATATATATATATATATATATATATATATATATATATATATATATATATATATATATATATACTCACAAGCATGTGTTTAGACATTATATATATATATATATATATATATGTGTTTAGACATTATATATATATATATATATATTCACATACATGTGTTTAGACAATATATATATATACATGTATATATATACTTACATGCATGTGTTTAGATAAAATATATACATATATATATATATACTTACATACATGTGTTTAGATAAAATATATATATATATATATATATATACTTACATGTGTTTAGATAAAATATATATATATATATATATACTTACATGTGTTTAAATAAATATATATATATATATATATATATATATATATACTTTTCATTAGATAATATAGACAAGTGTTGTCTATTTAGTTTATGTAAAATTTTTTTCGTATCTTCTGATAAGTTTGATAACATTATCATTAACCGAAAAAAGAAATTCACAATATTTATCCATTATTTTTATAAAATCTAAGCTTTCGGCTTACTCAAGCCATTATCAAAGATGTAATTACAAACATATCAAACAATATACGGACACGACAGTGATGATAGTCTGTCATTGTTTTGTTTACATAGTGGATCACTAAACAACGATGAACACGCGCATATAAGACGCTAGAAGCGAAAATCGCACTGCATCTCATGACGTCACACATGACTACACGAGAGTGAATTGTAGAATGAAATAAGGAAAGCCGTTGGTATAAACCAATGGCTTCTGTTATAGAAATTATAGACATTTAAGAATATTTGTAGAGATTCCATAGTTGATTTTGTTTAGGTTGGGTTTTAACTGTTTGATGTATAATGCTTCAAGTATTTTTAGTTTTTTTCTATTGTTTTCATGTCGAAGTATAGTTGTGTTTTTCGACAAGTATTTTACGGAATTGTGTGCGGGCAGGCATGTTGTTTTAAATGCCTAAAAATGTTAGAGTTTTCATTAAAATGTAGTGTCAAGCGTCGTGAAAGCGAGTTTGTGGTGTGACCAACATAAATATTATTTAATTCGTTGGAGATACACTCTCCCAAAGGGCACTTGAATTTATAAACTATGTTTTTTTTTTTGCAAATCGCCAACTGGGGGAGAAAGAATGATTGCGAAGTATTAAGTTGGATATATTAGATTTAGCGTAGTATATGATTAATTTAATTTTTTTGGGATCTGTAGTATATATATACTTACATACATGTGTTTAGAAAATATATATATATATATATATATATATACTTACATACAAGTGTTTAGATAAAATATATATATATATATATATATATGTGTTTATATATATATATATATATATATATATATATATATATATATATATATATATCTTGCATTCACCATCGGAGACAGACATACTTGGGATTGTGACGTTTAGCCCATTGAGAGTAATGAAATGCAAGACTTTGAGAAAGTGTGCATTTAAGAATAGGAACACTGTAGTAAGTGACACCTCATTACTAAGCCAGT
The DNA here is from genome assembly GCA_903632075.3 of Acanthosepion pharaonis. Taxonomy (NCBI): domain Eukaryota; kingdom Metazoa; phylum Mollusca; class Cephalopoda; order Sepiida; family Sepiidae; genus Acanthosepion; species Acanthosepion pharaonis. The sequence continues at coordinate 6,167,358 of CAHIKZ030001813.1, forward strand.
TTAGCTTCTCTCTCAGATTCATAGTATATCATGACATAGAGCCTAAATATATCATAAAAATGAATTTATAAATTCTAAAGAATTTAAAAATGCATGAGACAAAAACTAAAACATTGAACTAAAAACTGGGGTCATGTTCTTAAATTTTCTCAGATCCGTGATTAAAAATATTTTCCGGTGGATGAAGCCCATAGGTTATAGAGAGGAACATTCTACTTCTAGTCTCGTGGACTGGCGCTGAAAATTGTACAACAGAACCGAAATCATATTGCTTGACGACTTTCAGCATCAGCAACAATAAAATGTATAGCTTATGTAACTCGAAAAGAAATAATGACACAATCAAGATGTTTGTGTCCGTCAATAGTGAAAAGATAATAGTTAACGGACTTGAGGAATCTGTTTTCCTGAAAAGTTGTTTTAAAAAAAAGATATAGATTTCAACCGATTACTTTTAAAAATAAATCTGATGGTGGTAGGTAATGGGTGGCGGTAGAAGTTTGTACTGCGGCAATTTTATAAGTTCAAAAGGCTCTATCTCCCTTGAAAATTGCATTCGAAAACCTCATTTTTACTTGTTTCGAACATGGGCCTCTGGTACTAGCGGAAAACAGAAAACTTCGTCCGTCTTTTTTATGACGCAGTATCGTCGGGTATAGTTTATTTTTGTTTTGATCGATTTGTGTATTTTTGAAGCAAGATCAATTTCCGAATTTTCGAGTTAAGACTGATCTTGATTGTCGATGGTCAATCCGCATTTTCAAAGTAAAATCAATCTATTTTCAACGACCAGCCTTTTTATTTTCGCTGTAAGGTCAAATCCCGTATTTTCGATCTAAGATCTCTTTCTGGTTTCAAAGTAATATCAGTCTGTGCATATTCGATATTACATTAAAATCGGTATATTCAAGATAAGATCAAATTTTAAAGTACGATTTTCTTATTTCGTTAATTTATAGATATGTAATTTTATTTTGGGTGGTACCGTGAAGCAATGGATAGCGGCTCGGATTGAAGAATCGGAGAGTCCATTCTAGTCGAATCCATAATATTCACCTACGTGCTAATACCCTTGGGAAAGGTATAAACCCTCTTCTTCTATCCCCAGCTATGAGTAAATATCAGGGAAGACCGGGTTCTATACTGTTAGGTAGCAACGCAGAAAGAACTGAGGGAAAAATCTGTCTCGTCAGTCATGTATCAAAAGATATCCCTAAGCGTGTATCACATGTGGCACATAACTGACTGACTTTTATTTTAAATCTGAATTGTTTAATTTCTGCCTAAATTTCTGCGATAAGGAGTTATCATTATTGACACTGTTTACATTGCCCTCATCTTTGTTTTTATACATATTTATTAAAGTATTGGCTCGTGAATTTGGCTACATAGTAATTGTGAATTCTATATCTGGGCTGGGCAGTGTATAGATATTTACTTGACGCCCCACTGAGTCAGGATGTGACACAAGGTCAGTTTTTAACGTGTGGAACCCGAGTGTTTTCACTCGGGCCACTGGTCTAAGCTGGTCTTAGCTGATCATAGCTTGTCCAAGCTGGTTTAAGCTAGTCATAGCCGTGATACTACCAGCACAGGGCCGGAGCCCGGTACCAGGCTGGGCAGTGTATACCTCAGTGAAAAGATGGTGAGCAATAACTGAGCAGTACTAAAATCAGAATTAGCCGATATATCTAGACAGGGACAACGGAGCAAGAACACTCTATCCCTATAGATTGAATAAAGGGTTAAGTTAGAAATTCCATGTTAGTTACGTGGATCGACATACATCCGGGGAAAGCAGGAGAGCACAATGACTGCAGCGTTGTAATAACGACAAAGATGAGGACAATAGTCTGCGTGTAAACAGAATTGTCTAGTTGATACTTTTTGGTAAAATATATATATCTACCGTATATACTAGAGTACAATGCGATTTTATGATCATTTTTTAACGCACAAAATAGAGTATCGCGCTATACACAAGTAATCTTTTTGAAGAGTTAAAAAATTATAGATTTTTGTTGACCGGTTGCACTATACACACTTACATTTTTCTGGAGGGGTTAAAATTCATGCAAAAATATTCAGGGATCGTACTATACATGAAGTCGTCTTATACACGAGTACATACAGCACTTAAAGTCACTGAAATTCTTTCTTTTTTCCCTCGGATGAATACTCTATTCTTTTTTTTATGTGCCATGTCCTTTCAGGACTTAGGCGATCATAGCTCTCCACGTCCCTTTATCCCTTGCAGATCTCAACATGTCCCCTCCTTTCTGCTTCCCCTCCCAGACCACGTTATGTCCTCCACTTGCTTAAGCCCGCCAGGTATGTCACGCGTTGTTTTCCCTCGTCTCTCTTTCCCTCTATTCGACACGTGAGTATCAGACTCTCCAGGCCATCCTTCCACATTATGCGTTCCAGAAACTTCAGGTGCCTCTTCCTGATGTTAAGTATAAGCCTCCTCCTTGTTTGCAATCTCTCCAAGACCTCATCGTTGCTCACACGCTCGGTCCGTGATATCCTCAGCATCCTTCTGTAGAACCACATTATTAAGAGAAAAAAGATGAGTTTAACAGTGAAGCTTGTATTAAGAGTAACGTGCGTGGGCCTAAAAGCAACAAAAAAGATGATGAAAAAAAGATAAAGGCAAAGGATTGTGTGGTTGAGAGAAATATCTAGAGAAAAAGGATAAAGTAAAAAGAAGAGAGAGAGAGATAGAGAGAGAGAGAGAGAGGGGGGTCTAACGGAGGGTGGGATAAAAGTTGAGAAGGAGAGAAACAAATTGGAAAAAAAAAGAGCAAAGGAGGACTGTAATGAACGTAATGACGGGCAAAGGACAATTATGGCCTATTGCGTCCATCTTTAGAGCTTGGCTTCTTTCAGCTGTGTTTACAGTCACGTGTGAAGATCGTCTCATTCGCATTGCTAGTAATAATTACACCAAACAGAAGGTTGATAATTTTAGTGCCAAGGACAGATAACTTCTTTCTTTTTTTTTTTTCCTTTTTTACCTGAAATGTGGAATGTGAGAAAATATTAAAGAGTTGATTGAGTGGAAAGGAAAGCAAAATTACGCGTCCGCGCGCGAACACAAACACTGCATATGCGCATACAGACAGGAACAGTTCAACAACAATAATCCGTTGTATATATATATATATACAATCTCTCTCTCTCTCTGTATATATATATATATATATATATATATATATATATATATATATATACAGGTAAAAAGACAATGTAAACGAATGTGGCTATTTCAAGGCAAAAAACAAAATTGAAAACAAAGTAACTGGAAACAACAAACAAAATGTCCTTAGCAACTAGAAGAATTTAGTAAACGCTATTGTATTCATATTGTCAGTGAAAATTACGTCGTGTAGAAATATTGTTTTTATGGTTGTCTTGAGGGATTCAACCATTTTCTTTTGATTTCTTGATAGGGTTGTGTACGTTGGCTTGAGTCAATTAATTCTCTTAGGAAAGGTGATATTGGAAAATTAATATATGGATGATATTCAATGACGGCACTCTCGAGGATTTTCCTTCTGAGTAAACTATTTTCTTTTTGTACGAATGTAGTATTTTTAAAATCAAAATTGCGGTTGAATTTATTTATATGTATGACTACTGCATTAGTTGTTTTTGTGAGGTCTCTTTTGTGCTCATAGATGCGTTTTCTTTAAATTTCTGCATGTTTCTCCAATAGATTGGGAGGAACAGTTTTAGCAATTTATTTTATAAATGACTGCTTCAGAAATATTATTGCTATTAGTGTTTCAAGATATGATTATATCAATAATGGTTGTTCTGGGTAGTGGACGTGACAGACTTAGTCGGTAGTATTATGAATCAGTTTTTATGTAACCTATTCTATCTAAATAATCTTAAAATAACCACAAACACTTCCAAAAACATTATGAATTTAATCAGATTGACAATATGAATACAACAACGTGGAAGATTAATTTAATTTTAAACGTTTTGAAATGTAATGAAATAAATCCAATATTTCACTCGCCATTCGTTTAATATCGCCCGAGGAGACACATTTATGGTGTTGAAAAATAATCGCTAATATATAGCAATTTTTAACAAGTTTTAATATCCTGAAATAAATAATATTTATCTCTGTTTGTATTGAGCCCTCTTTTAAATGTTACATACGGTGGAATTATACTTCATTTCTTCTCATTTTATCTCCATATATATATATATATATATATATATATATATATAAATGAAAAAATATATAGCAAATAGGAAAGAACTCGTTAGGTAAATAATCCAAAGTTCTTTAGTATTTTGTTATTATTTTTAAAATTAGTGCTCGATACAAAAGTAGAGCATAAATATAATTATTTATTTAAAATATGATTCAACACGCTTCATAGAGTTCTCAAAAACAAGAGCCGAAAAGATTGAAGTTTTCGGCTCTTGTTTTGAAACATGAGAACTCTTATGTAGCGTGCTGGAATCATATTTTAAAAATAATTATATATATATATATATATATATATATATATATATATGCATTTACATTTGATACACCATGAGCAGATATGAATGCACGTGAGAGATTCATAGAATATTGAAGTTCAAATACAGTAAATTCGACTTTGCTAACCGAACGCGCCTCTGTGGTCAAATCGGTAAAGTCACGTCAAGCTAAATGACGGTTCCGTATAGGATACAGGTTCGAATCCTGTCGGAAGACGAATATTTTCTGTGAAAATTTCTCGGATATTCAGGCCGGTAAATGTTGTTTAATACTGTTTATTATAAACAGAGCATTTACTTAAATATTTGTATCTATAAAAAGAATGTATAAACATAAAAATGTCTTTATATATATATATATATATATATATCGAGAGAGAGAGGAGAAGTGAGAGAGATAGGGGAAGTTAGAGAGATATATAGGGGGAAGTTAAAGAGAGATATATGGGGGGAAGTGAGAGAGAGTGAGGTCTTGGTCGCAAGAGGAAGTTGTATATACGATCTGATGTCGACCGAGTTCTAAACTTTTGAGCGGCCTTGAGGCTGAAGAATTGTTTTCCATCCATTATCTCCTTTCTTCACAAAAGAAATGCTACTCGCCTCTCGCTACTATCACTGCTTTTGTGTCAGTTGTTCGAGCAAACTGCATTCCTTGATTCCATCCGTTCAGATATTCAGGTCTAGAACCCGAGGTCTAGTGTCGATTCAGTGTACGGTAACAAAAAACTGATCGTTCAATGTATACCGAATGTTTCTTGTATTGAAATGGCTAATCTTACCATGGTCAAAGTAAGATCAATCTGTGCATTTTCGATATTAGGTGGATATCTGAATTCTCGAACTCAGGTGAATCTCACATCAGCATGCGTACATAGAGATATACATATCAACAAAACACACACACACACAAACACACACACACACGATACTCTGTGCATCTACTCCAACGATCCAATAATATGCATAAATAAAAACCCACTCTTATCCAACATTTGATTCAGTTTTTGTTTTGATGAAATTTTTAACGCACAAAAAGGACAAAATCCACCTAATTATAGCCATTATCGAAAAATATATTTTGTATGCAGTGTTCCTTCAGGATGTGGGCAGTCATGGATCTTCACATCTTCCAATTCTTTGTTGCGTCTCTAAGCAATGTTTTCCCCTTACTCTCCTTCCCAGTCACTGTTCTGACACCCATTTACAGAAGATTGTTAAGTGGATCTTTCAGCGCGCTCATGTCGCTACCAAATGTGACAAGGTTGAGGTTTTATTTTGAAATTAAACAGCCGAATGTTGTTAAGTAGGTTACTCATTTCCCATATATCCTCATAAAATGTTTCTTCTTATCTCTTGCTCATGCCATTCTTACAACAACCTACTTCCCTAAAATCTACCATGAGTGCCTCTCGAATCTTATATAAGGTGAAAATTAGTAAAGAAAGCTTACTAAGCGAGCGATGAATCGCTACTGTTTTTTTCTTAATGGGATCTGTAAACTGTAGTCAAACATTTGTGACCTTACAGCAAACTAAAGTTAATGACTAACCACAACCTAAGGAGGGTAAGAGAGAAACTGCGATACATTTTATCTATCGTGATCAGCTTGGATATATTTGTGTTGGCCTGGCGCGGAATGTTTTTTTTTTTGCAAAATATTTGCAATGATTGACAGGAAACGAACCAATCAGAGATGATGTACTAAGCATTACTATCCTTGCCTCAAACTTTCATCTTCTTGTTTTTTTTTTACCCGCCACGTCGATCTTTATATTTGTTTTAAGTTTGTTTGTTTTTTCTGAGTAATAATTGTGAAACACTTATGCCGAAGAGGTGGAAAAGATGGCGGAAAGGGAAAGAGAACTCATAGTGAGCAAGAGCGAAAAGTTTTGGCGGGAAGCCAACGTTCACTGATGCCAACTGTTCACAGACCGTGATGATTCCAAAGTGGTAAATCAAAGATGGCGTTCAGAAGTAAAATATGGCTGACGGAAAGTGAGTGAACAAGTAAAAAATGTAAATGTGTTGGGCGGCTGCGTTTGTACACTTGACTCAGAATTTTCGAGTTAATGTGAATGTGTCTTCGCGATTCTAGTCATGTGTATAGGTTTATAAGCATAAGATAATTTTATGCAAAAGCGAACACGTAGTGCAATGGTTAGCACTGTCAGATCTTTGGTCTATTCGTCATGATGTTGAGTTCAATCTTCAGTGTTGCTATTTTGACATTATGCTAGAACAAACACAAGTTAATTAATACCGATTAAGATATAAACGCCTACATTGGTTTGATAAAAACTATTCTTCTGATTTTGTGGTTAGAGAGCCTTAGAAGGGTTTAATTTTATACAAAAAAATATTGTATCATTCTAATCAGAATTCGCGTACATTTGACTACTTATTCTAAGATAGAAAATGGAAGAAAATAATATTAAGTTTTTCATTTTAATAATAACTAAAATACGACACAAATGCGCCAAAATTGTGCCATTTAATAAATAAAGGGTGCGCGGTTAATGACTATCCATGTAGAAAGTGTGAAGTAGACGAGCCGAGTTCAAATTACGGTTTCGCCTGTTGCGTTCACATCATATTACTTTGGGAAATATGAGAATGTATCTTTTTCCTCCAGATAGTTTACTTCATCTTTTGCCTTGTAGAGAACTACTCTAAGAAAAGCAAATGAAGGATTAGTTTTAAAGAAAAAAATTATATATATATATATATATATATAAAAGATTTATCTATCTATATATAGTATATATATTATGTATATAAGATAAAAAATAGGAAACGTCTAACACTAAAAGTGAAACATTTTAGATTGATAAACGTTTGCGCTTTGTTATCATCCTGTTTGATTCCGATCCATATTTGGTTTCTTTATATATATATATATATATATATATATATATATATATATATATATATATATATATATATATATATATATATATATATATATATATATATATATATATATATATATATATATATATATGATATATATATATATATATATATATATATATATATATATATATATATATATATATATATATATATATATATATATATATATATATATATATATATATATATATATATATATATATATATATATATATATATATATATATATATATATATATATATATATATATATATATATATATATATATATATATATATATATATATATGGTATATATATATATATATATATATATATATATATATATATATATATATATATATATATATATATATGGTATATAATATATTATATATATATATATATATATGGTATATAATATATTATATATATATATATAATATATAATATATATATATATATATATATATGGTATATAATATATTATATATATATATGGTATATAATATATATATATATATATATATATATATATATATATATATATGGTATATAATATATTATATATATATATATGGTATATATTATATATTATATATAGTATATATATGTATGTGCATATATATATGTGTGCGTGTGTCTGTGTTTAATGCTCCTAAAGGAGTTTCTCTCTCTCTCCCTCTCTCTCTCTCTCTCTCTCTATATATATATATATATATATATATATATATATATATATATAGGCTTAGTCAAAATTATGTTATCATTATTATACTGTATGATTATTATATTTGATGACCGGGTATAAATTGTCTGGTATCATTTCACGTATCCAGCAGATATTTCATTTTAGGATTATGATTTATTCCAGAATTTAGAGAATTCTTTGAATGTAAAAAAATCACTAGAATAGTGCAAAAGACATCTAATTTAGATTTGTTTTCTGTAAAGGATAAAATATTTGAAGAGGGTTAAATTAGAATAGAGTTGGTTGATTTTACTATATTTCAACCCTTGCTGAATGAATTTTCAAACTTTACTCAGTAGTAATGGACATGCAAACTAACCTTGCTAACTCCGATCCAACGCCGAGGTGCATCTAATGAAAATTAGCAGAAATAATGGAATAAAATAGCGATTGCTGTTCAATAAATTAAACGAAAGAAAAAAAATACATTTATTTTTGATAAAAGAAGAAGAGATGCAGTTCTAAGTAAACTGAGACATATTAGCAGGCTGAAACACATATTCACACGTAATATTTCATAGAGCAGTGGGCTTTCGAATCCCTTCATGTATTGATTATCTGTCATCAGCAGCCTGTCATCTGACTAAGGTGTTGGCATATTCACTTTATATGAGGTTTATTAAAACATGGTGACCTCACTGAAAACAAAGATAAGACCGCTCAGCTTTTATATAATATCAATCCTGCTATATAGCTGTGAACCCTGGACAATTTCCTTACACAAGAAGAGGTTTCAAAGAAGGATGCTAAGAATACCATAGACAGATCATATGAACAACAAAGACGTTTTAAGAAAAACAGAAACAAAAAGGACTTCTTATATATGGCGTGTCCCTTTAGAACGTAGGTGATCATGACCCTCCACATCTTTCTAACTCTTCTGGCTCTTAATAAGTTTTGTATTTTTGTTATTTCTCCCAAATCCTGTTCGGCTATCCATTTGCCCAAGCCCATTAAGTATATCACGTGTTGCTTTCTCCTGTCCCACTTGTCTCCGTCCTCTTGGTATCAGATTTTCAAAGTCCTCCTTCTTTATTACGTGACCCAACGTGTTTCAACTGCCTCTTCCTGATGTTAAGTATAAATTTCGTCTTCGTTTCCATTCTCTTCAAAACCTCGTCATTGCTCACACGTTTCGTACCATGGTGTCCTCAGCATCTTTCTTTAGAACGACATTTCTGTTGCTTCAAGTTTCTTCTTCATCTCTGAGGAGAATGTTCAGCATTCGCTGACATACAGAAGGACAGATATCATGTAACAATTTAGTACTCTTTCTTTCCAACGTAATTTTACTGTTCCCTAATATGCTGCTTTGCTTTTGGGATGCATCTTTGGATATCCCCATACGTCTTTGGATCTTAGTGTCACACGTTCCGTCCTCTGTAAGATTTCCAAGACATTAAAATTTCTGTACCTGCTTGATTTTAGTACTCCCGACCTGTAATTTTCATTTTTGGATCATCTTTTTGCCGATGACTATGCATTCTGTCTTCTTGTAGTTGATATGTTTGTCGATAGTACCACATATCTGTCTTTAATTTTTTTTTCATTTGTAAGTAAGTTGCCCTGCATTCACTATCATATAGGAGATATTAACAGTTCAATACTGTTTTATTTCTAACAACATTTTCCTGCATTAATACTTTTCTTACTTTCTGGGAGACATCTTTTGTTATTCCAATTCACCTTTGATTCTCTTTCATATTTTCCAGGATAATCAAGGAATACTCAATGAGAAAGACATATAGTAAAATACAGAGAAAAGATAACATCTTGGTTACATCAGAATTTACATTATTCGGACTATTTCGGACTCATCTTTGTCGGCATATTTATTTCAACGCTTCGGCCGTTGTACGCTCCGGCCTTCTTCAGGTGGTTGGAACGTCGAACTGAACCCTTTATTCCAACCACCTGAAAAAGGCCGGAGTGTACAACGGCCCAAACGTTGTGATAAGTATGGCAACAAAGATGAGCATAATAGTCCAATAATGTAAAAAATGTACATAATACCTCATCTCAGAAATATAGACAGATACTGAAGGGTGATAAATATGGCTACAATCATGAGGACAATAGTCCGAATAATGTAAATAGTTTACATAATACCTCAGCTCAGAAATATAGACAGATATTGGTTACATCAATTTCACATGATTATTTATTAAGTCAATCGCTCTCTGTTCTCAAGTTGAAACATGTCACAAACTGAGGTACAAAACGTCCAACAGATTTCTATGTACCGTCTCCCTTCAAAACGTGGACGATCTTTTCTCTTCACAATTTACTGTTCTTGATACTCCTAAGTAAGCCTTGTCTTTTTGCTGTCTCTCATAATCCCTGTTATGCCAACCACTCACACAAAATCGGTAGGCAGGTTATTCGCTGCTTTCTGCTTCCTCACTTGACTTCATTAAGACCTGTAAATGTCAAATTCTCGAACGTCTATTTCTTCATTATGTTCCCGAAAAATTTGAAGTGACGCCTTCCGATTCAAAGTGTAAGGGACGGTTTTTGTTTCCATCTGTTTACACAATACTAAAAGTCCGTGATTGCGTATGTATGGTGCGTCCGTCCGGCGTATAATGATTTACAAGTTGTTTATACAGTAAGTATTTTGACTTTAACTTTCTTCAAACAGACAATTTTTTAATTAAATTATTTTTAAGTTAAAGACGGACACAAAGAGATCTCGCTTTGCTGCTTCGTCCAGTTGTTTGTAGAGTAATTATTTATATTTCAGCTTTCTTTAAAGAAACAATACTATAAATATTTAAAAAATATTTTAATGTAATCTGATTTTAAAATATTTTTAAGTTAATAAGATTTAAAACTACGAGTTTCTTATACAGTATTATTTTAACTTTCTTCAAACAGACAATTGTTTAATTAAAATATTTTTTAAGTTAAAGACAGACACAAAGAGATCCCGCTTTGCTGTTTCGTCCAGTTGTTTGTAGAGTAATTATTTATATTTCCGCTTTCTGTAAACAAACAATATTTTAAATATTTAAAAAACATTTTTTGGCATATTTAAAATATTTTCAAGTGAATGATTTAAAAATATTTTTTGGCATATTAAATCTGATTTAAAGTTCAAATTTATCCCGGAAGTTCTTTTACTATTAAATACTGTAAACAATCAGTAAAACGTTAAACATGAACTTGTAAACCAGACCAATGATGATACGAAGGAATTGAAATATTTAATTGAATCAAAATAAAATTAACTTTCATTTCAATGGCATGTTGAAATCAACTTCAATGTTTTATAACTTGAACCGTCAGTGACCTAACGGGTCATGGATAGTCTAGTTTTCTTTAAAAGTTCGTTGTTGTTCACATGTTCAGTCCATGGTATTCTCAGCATCCTTCTGTAGAACAAGATTTCTGTTGCCTCAAATCTCTTCATTAAATTGCTCAGCATCTTCTGCCATATTGTTCGGTATTCTTTTCTTTGTTTTCCTGTATTTTAATACTTTACTTAGCTTTTGGAAGGTATTTTTCACTATCAGATTTCTTAGTCACATTTCCCTCCTCTGTTAATCCACTTTCTAGATACTTAAATGTTTGTACTCGCATGATTTTGGTGTCACCAGTTCGTCGTTCGCATTTTGAACTGTTCGTTTTCGCTGATAACCAGACATTATGCCTTCTTAACAATTCTTCTGGCATTTCTTTATTACCTTCGGTAAGAGTTCATGTAGTTCATTTTTGTGCGTTCTATCAGAACTGTGCCATCTGGATTTTTATGTTGATACGATTTTGACCGCCAATAATGAATCCAGTTAGGAGTTGTAATGATCTCAAGATTTCCTCAAAGTCTGGTGAGAAGGCACATTCTTGACTTACGTCCCTATATAAATACGTTATTCAGTGTATATATCTAATTCAGTGAGCATATATATGACATTCAATGTATATATATATATATATATATATATATATATATATATATATATATATATATACTAGCAGTAGAGCCCGGTGTTGCCTGGGGATGTAACAGTAAGAGATATATCAAGTATCGACCATCATAAAGACTGAAAAAATAAAATTGACAAAGATTATTGTTTAAGGTTGACGGACACGCATGTCTTAATTAGTTTTTTTTTTTTTTACGAATTGGTCAAACCCAAATTCAAACAAAAACATTGTTTACAATCGTTATGAGTCTATCGATTGGTGAATAGAATTTTATTATAAACAACTGTCTTGTAAATGGAATTTTAAAGCATTCTGAATGTAAATAAAGAAAAAGTGTGCAAGATAATAAGAAATACTACCTGCCGAAAAAAAAGTGGATGTTTGTTTTATCGGCTGAAAAATGTAAGAAATCCGATCCCATATATAAAGAAACACACACAACACACACACACACACACACACACACACACACACACACATAAACAACCTGGTTTTTTTAACCTAAGTCACTCCACGGAATCGTTTAAAACATAGAGCATAGTCTGATGAAAAAGACGCCAAAGTTTATGAAAAAAAAATTTTATCGTCAAAATGCTTTTTTTTATGAAGAGGATAGACTAAATTTTTTTTTAATTATTTTAAAAAAATTTTCCATCTTTTAGAATATTCTAAATTTTGATTTAAAAACCTTGTTTTCTTTGTCGCAACAAGGGTAGTAAATAACATAGATAATTTTAGCGCGTTTTTTGTATTTACACACATTAATTTGGAAAATCTTTTGCAAAATAAAAATAATTATCAGATGTTAATGAAACTTTCAGAAACTATTCACAGATGATCGAAATTATTATAAATATTTTTTTTTTTATTAAAGTCATGGCAGAAATATTTTTTTTATATTTATTAACACCCCCATAACTAATTTTATGAAAACTCAAGAAATTTAGACCATCGGTTTTAGTGATTACAATAGTTAAAAGCACAAGGCTTTGAAGAATGCAAATCATGTATTTTTTTATTTTTTTGGCCAACGTACCTGAAAATCAGCTGTGAATTGTAACATACAAAACTCAATAAAACAAATATACTATTTAGTTTCAAATGCTTTTATTTGTTTTAATTTGTTTTTATGAATATGGACAATATTTTTGAAAGCAAAAAAGTTTTTTCAATGAAAATTGAATTTTTAATACAATTATTTCTTATTTCTTTAATTTTAAAAAGATTTTTAAAAAATGTTTAAATTGAATTTAAAAAAATATTTTAACATTAGTTAAAAGCAACATCAACCTTTCAAAATGTCTGTGTGAGATTGTCATTGTCTAGCGCTTTGAAAATTGTATAATTTGGACCAATCAGATTAGCCATGGTAATTAAGAAATGTAATTTTTGTGTTTATAGCCGGACAGTAATTATCAAGTACGGAAGACCAACCAGAATACAATTTAGTTGCATTATTTGAGTCCAGCATTGTTCTCCGCTGTTAAGCCCTTTACTTTTGCGAAACACGTATGGAGAAGTTAATTTGAGTTTTCAATTTCAACTGAGAAGGGTACCTACAAGTAACAGTATCATCTTATGAAATTTAACTACTGCTAAACTTTAATTTATATGATCTTATTTTTATATTAATCTCAGTTATGACATTTTTCCATAAATGAAATATCAAAATTAATAATAAAATGAATGGAAATACAAATAACACAGTAAAATAATAAATGTACATAAAATTATAGTATTTTATGTACAATGTTTTTTTTTGATAAAATTTCATAAGAAAGGTACCTAAATTAATTAGGTACCTTTTTTCTTATGAAATTTAATCTCACTATTAACAGTCTTATTTTTTAATTTCTTTATATTTTCCATAAAGCATCGTAAACGTAAAAATGAAAGCTAAGTACAAAAAAAATAAAAAAATAAAAAATAAAAAATTAGAGCGCTGAAAGTTTTCCTTAAAAGTAACAAGGTAAATAATTTGTTCACTTAAATAATTTCACTTCCTTCCATCCGTAGAAAGAATTCTCCTCCCGTAAGTTATCTAAACGTCATGAATGTGCCTTTCGTCAATCGTCAAGCGACGCGAAAGGTTTGACCTGCTTTGTTTTATTTTCAAATTACATTTTTTCGGCGCAGAAGCTAAGTTAAGCTTGGTTCAAAATATTTTAAATAAACAGTATAATTTCTGTTTTTATTAAAATCAGTTTTGAAAAAATGATAATTGATTTTAAAAGAATATCAAATTAAGAATTTAATCTTTTTTATCAAATCGAAAAAATGATTGAAAATGATTGATTATCTGCCCTTTTTTGACCAAAAAAACAATATTTTTAACGAAAATTTCAGACGTGCTAGGAACGATTAAAAATGTAAAAAAAATACCCCAAAATACTTTGATCTTTCCTCTTTAATAATAATATGAACATTAGACGATAAAATTTTGTTTTCGTCAAGTTCGGCTTTTTTTTCATCATGCTATGCTCTTTTGTTTACATTTTCGTGGGTGAGTTGTCCCCCTTTCATTCTCACGATGTGTCTTTATCGTGTTTTCAAATTGATTTTATTAAAAAACAACTGTATTTTTCCCATTTTCGGCCCCGTTAGAACCACCACAAGGTAATCGGCTAAAAAATGTAGGAAATTCGATCCAACATATAAACGTTACAGACACACACACAATCTGCGTTTTATAATAAGTAAGATATATATATCATTCAGTGTACATATCTATGTGATTCAGTGTACATATCCAATTCAGTGTACACATCTATGTGATTAAATGTAGATATCTCATTCAGTGTATATATCTATGTCGTTTCGTGTATATATCTAATTCAGTACACATATCTATCTGACTCGGTGTACAGCTCTAATTATCTATCTAATTCAGTGTAAATGTGTTATTCAATGTATATAACTAATTCTATTCTATTCTATTCTATTATAATACAGGATTTTTATATTTTTATCTTATTCTGTTTCCATACCTATTTACCTATCTACCTAATTCGGTGTACATATCTATCGCATTCAGTGTATATACCTAATTCAGTGTACATATATATATTATTCTGTGTACATATCTATCTATATCATTCAGTGTATATATATATATATATATATATATATATATATATATATATATATATATATATATATATATATATATATATTCAATTCAGTATCTATCTATGACATTCTATGGCATATATCTAATTCAGTGTACATATCTATGTGATTAAATGTAGATATCTAATTCAGTGTACATATCTATGTCATCCTGTGTATATATTGATTTTCTAAGCGTAGCTTAGATGTGGCACAAGGCCGGGAGTATGAAGTACCCAGTGAGGTTCGAACTCACTATTCAGTCTGTTTAGCGAGACAAGCTTGCTAACCAATACACCACGCCTAGTTGCCTGTCATTACGTGTATATATCTAATTCAGTGTACATATCTACTTATCTGATTCGGTGTACAGGTCTCATCTGTGTATTTATCTATCTAATTCAATGTAAATATGTTATTCAGTGTGTATATGTAATTCTGTGTATATATCTATCTACGTGATTTTAAAGTTATATCTAATTCAGTGTACATATCTATCTATCTAATTCATTGTATAGATCTATCTAATTCGGTACACAGCTTTACTTATCTGTCTATTTATCTATCTATCTAATTCAGTGTAAATATGTTATTCAATGTATATATGCCATTCTGTGTATATATTTATGTGATTCTACAGTTATATCTAATTCAGTGTGCATATCGATCTATCTATCTAATTCAGTGTATAGATCTATCTAATTCGGTGCACAGCTTTACTTATCTGTCTATTTATCTATCTATCTAATTCAGTGTAAATATGTTATTCAGTGTATATATGTCATTCTGTATATATATCTATGTGATTCAGTGGTTATATCTAATTAAGTGTACATATCTATATCATTGCGTGTATATACCTAATTCAGTGTACAGATCTATCTATCATATAATTTTCTGCACAGATAAAGATTGGAGATTCCTACGCTTCTAATCTCTTGAGGTTTTTTGTCTTTCCTTTTAGCCCTTTTCATCAAGTATTTTCAGTGATTTTCTTATTTTGTCTTTCAATCGGAATCGTTCTCTTTTGGCTAAGGTTAAATTAGTAGCCAATCATGCATTAAAAAAACCTCATGAACAACAACAGCCTCGCCTCAACGACACCAAATTTATTTTAAACATTTGATGATACTCATGCAAACGTGAACCGTAAAAGAATGTCCGCAAAAATTACCTTTTTGTTATGCGTCTGATTACAGTGATATATGAAATAGAACATTCATATTTTTATTTTACCGAACGAGGAACAAACACGCCTACATTTTCTCGCCACATGTTTGCTTTGATGTGGTGACAAACAATAATAGGACAAAGAATCAAATCCACTTTTAGTCAAACAGAAATGTACGATTCGCCAAGTTTAGCCGAATAACAACTTGGCAATAAATGCTAGTATGTCATCCTTGTCAGCCTATATTTGCTTTTATGCCCGCCACCGATGAAAAAAAAAAAGATTAAAAGAAAAACAGTAGAGTCAGTGTTGCAATACAAAAGTCGGTGCCAAAATGCATACAAAGATGGTCATAAATTCCATGTCTTGATTTTCTTTTCTCCTTTGTCTCCTTCACTATTTCTTCTTCATCATTTTTTTATTTTCTTTCTTTTTGTTTTCGTATTCAAAGTACTCATTCTTCCACTTTCTTCTTTCAACATATTTTCCTTTTTAATTTGCTTTTCTCTTAATTATTCCTTATTTAGGTAATGTTAAATCTTTATTTTCATCATGTAGATAAATTTTATACTTTTCCAATTTTCTTTATTTAAAACCCTTTTAAATAATACTTTAAATTATTTCCTTTTTTATTTTCTCTATTAAGATCATTGTTATTCTTTCTTTTTCACTTTTATTAGTTTGTTCTTCTATATGATAATCATTTTTTTTTCATTTAGAGAATTATTCTTCATATAAATCGTTTTCATTTTTTCTGTGTCATTTTCTTTATTGACATAGTCTTTTTGTTTTTCTTCATTTAGATCTTTTTTAATTGTTTTTCATCTTCACTTTTATTCACATTTTCCCTTTTTCTCAGATCAATTCTTTTTCACTGTTTTTATCATTTTATTCTTTCTTTTCCACTTTCTTATTGTGGCTTATTGTCTTCTTTTCAAATTTTATTTCATTTTTTAGGATCAGGTTTTCTTTTTCTTTTTCCACTTTGTTCCTTTGGCTTCTTCTTTACTTTTAATTTTCTTTTTCAGATCAGGTTTTCTCTTCCTTTTTTTTTTGTACAAACACCTTTGTTCTTTTAGCATGCGCAGTAAATATACATATTACCCAAGGACAGATTTCGCAAAACCATTCAGTATAAAACAGACAGCAATTTTCTTGGGCGGTAACTAATAATAATAATAATAATAATAATAAGCAAGTTAACAATATAACCTGGCAAACACAGTAATGCAAAACATGTAAATAACAATAAAAAAAAAAAAACGAAAGGAATGCTAGAGAATAATAATAGAAACAACAAAGACGCAAAAATAATAATAGCAGCAGCAGCAGCAGCAGCAAGAAGGACATTAATGACAAAGCCAAAAGCAACTTTACGCAAATACTTTTAAAGTAATAAGTATTGAGACAAGAGATTGCTTGGCACCCATGCGCTAACCGGATGGGACTGGTTACTAGGCATTTTCATATAAGGCACCCCAGTCATGCGTAGAGCCAAGTTCCTGCACTGCTGCAGGGGAATGCCAGTTTCTTAGATTTGAGTTACTTCGCCATTCACACACAAAGCATCATTTTTCTTCAATTCTTTTATAGTCATTTTCTTTGTTTGTTTTTCTGTCTTTTGCAATTATTTTTCCCTTTCTATTACTTTTCAGTAATATTTTTCATTTCCTTCTTTTCATCGATATTTTCTTTCTTCATTTCAATTTATTTCTTTACTACAATGCGATATTTTTTTTACCTTATTCGCCTTTTTTCTTTCATTTTTGTCTCTTGTTTTTTTCTTTTTCCCGTAGTCTTCATTGTTACGCTTCCTTTGGCTTCTCGTTGCTTCTTTTCTTTTTTTTCTTCCTTTTCTTTCATTTTTCTTAATACTTTTCTCTTACTTTTCATTTTAGTGCATATGCTTTCTTTCTCTGTATTTTTTGTTTTTATTTCTATTTTTTTCTTTCTTTGACTCCACATTCATTTCCTTCTTTCCTTATATCCTTTGTTATTTTTGTTTTCCTCTTTCATTCTCTCTCTCTCTCTCTCTCTCTATTTTTCTCTTTAACGCACTTTCTTTTGACTTTCCATTTTTGCAATGATATATTTTCCTTTCTTTCTTCCTTGTCCTTAGTTCTTTTTCTCTTCTCTTTTATTCTCTCTATATTGATTCTTTTCCCTTTACTTTCGTGCTCTTTTTCGTTTGTCATTTGCTACGCTTTGTCTTCCTTTGTTGCTTTCTATTGTCATCTTTCTTTCGGATATTTATCTTCTTCCCTTCCATTTTGATTGTTTCCAGGGATTTTTTTCTTCGTCTATTTTTGCGTCCTCTTTTTTCTTTCCCATTTTTTTTTTTACTAAGTCCTCCCGTTCCTTTTTTCCTCACAATTTGCTTCAAGGTATTTTCTTTTAGTTTTCGGGTTGATTTTCTATCTCATTTTCGTTTTTTTATAAATCTGCAATTTCCCAGATTTGTGCCTGCTTTCTTTTACTCTCCGTGTGTGTGTGTGTGTGTGTGTGTGTGTGTGTGTGTGTGAACAACCTGACTTCCTTTTACATCTCAGTCCAAACGAACTTTATTTCGTTTCTGATTCAGGGGTCATGTACTTATATTTTCACTTTTTATTTCTACACACGCGATTCGTTTTTTTTTTTTTTTCTTTCTTGCCAGCATATAACAAGAATTATTGAGCACATCGACATGGTGTAATGGTTAGCAATTTTGTTTGGTTTGGTTTGTTTTACGGCATATCAACCTCAGTGGTTTATTTAATGTTGACAAGATTTTTATTGCTGGTAATATATTTTTTTATAAAATGTATAGCTGGTAATATTTTTTTCAAAAAATATATTGCTGGTAATAATGTATTGCTGGTAATATTTATTCTTCAAAAATTTTTGCTTTACAAAGTATTTCTGGTATTAAAACCTATTTTTACACTTTCATAGTATTTTAACCCCAGTTTAGGGGTTAATTATTTACCCATAACTGGGAACATAACAGGTGCTACCATCCCAGGAAAGGGTGGACCTGGGAACTCTGCAATTAAGATGTGATTCCACGCGCCTCAAAAGACTCTGATCAGAGGCCTTTCTGTTGGACGTAGTTTATCGTCTTACCCAGGACGTGGATGTAGTTAATCGTCATACCCAGGACGGAGCAATTTTGTCTAGCTAGGTCAGTTACGACTAAGTAGTGAGTTCGATCCTTACTGAGTGCTCCATAATTCCAACTTTGTGGCACATCTAAGCTATGGTGAGTAAATCACTATACTGAAAGTCATTTTCATATATATGTTCAAAGTTACACGAAGATGGGTTCATATTTATGCATTTGTGTTTCAAAGAAACAAATCGGGAGAAGTATTATTTTTCTAAGAAAAATCCACCGGGATATCATTATTCCAACCATTCCTCTGATTAAATATTTAAGAAATTTCCTCCTATTTCTTCATTCGAGGATAAAACATTTTATTCCAATTCTTGTGTCTATTTGAAACACAAGTTCTAGATGTTCAAATTCGCTTCAGTCTGTATTCCTACAAGTTCAGACCTAGGACACTACTTCCGCCTCATTTCGAGGTGAACAGCCTTCATTATCCAATTTATAGAAGACACTTTTACGTGGTTGCTTTTCTAAAAACTTCTATCTCATCAAGAGTCGATCGTCAACCACGCCCTTATAATCTTAATTTCTCATGACTTTCACTTCCATTCGTATCTCACCTCATTCAACCATTCTACCTCGAGTGGCTTTCTAGTATTGTATTAGGCAAAATTTAGTATTGAAAAGTGTATAAATTTTAAGATGAGGTTCTGCGATGAAGCAATTTTTTAATGCAGGCATTTTTCATCTAATTTCTTAAGTGAATATCTCAAAGCAAATTAAGTATTACGAAGTAGTCAATGATATATCGGGGAAGACCCGTAACAGAAATGAGAGATTTGATAGTCCAATTATTTAAGACGTTATCTATTACAACTGAAACTCTCAAGGCATGAGTTATGATTTAGCGTCTTAGTTGAATCTATATTGTATACAAAATTCATGCAAATGTTGTTGACTTTATATACCTATATAAAAAATTAAAAAAGTTAAATAAATGAATCTTCCATTGTACTGCCTTCGAACAGATTGTCAGAAAAAAATGTTTAATCTTTATGAAAGCGGTACGAATACAACAACTTGTGATTGCATGAAGAAAACTGTCCTGATATTTACATTAGAATCTAAAGAATCTATTAATATTTTAGGCTAAAACACACTGTGGAACAGACCTGTAGTATTTTAGTTCGGTGAGTATACAAAATTCATCTCTACTATATAATGATGAATTATTTTATTAAGTGTATTTTGTTATTATGAATATTTTTTATTCATTTCATCCCAAGAAATGCAACAGAGTCATTATGACGCAAGGGCTTACTGAGTGCGAAAAAATATAAGAAAACCTTATTAAGGAGCAAGAAAAATGAAAGAACAGAATTTAAGGACATAACTGGTTAAAATCGTTTTGTGTCAGACCCAGTGTCTTCCCAACTGAGCAATGGTGAGAGGAAATAGATCATTCAGGTCTTCAGCAATGGTACCAATATTCAAAATCTGGCTTCCATCTCCAGTCCATTCAGGAACTATCAAGAGAACGGTGAGTAAGTTTAAAAAAGAGGGAACAGTAGAAAAGAAAACTGGATTAGGAGGTCACAACAAGAAAAGCGATCATCATTTCAACTTAGAGATAAAGAGATCAATTACAAAAGATCCAACTTAATCCATAAAACGCTTGGCACGTGAGATAGTCCAAAGAACAATGAAAAATGACTTGAAAATAAAATCGTACGTGAAACCTGTGAGGCAACTTGTTACTCCAGGACAGAATGTAGAAAGTTAGAGAGGTCGAAGTGCATCTTGAATATGTTGGGAAAATGATCCTGAAATAATATATATATATATATATATATATGGATTTTATTTCAATACTTCATGATCTTCCGATCTTTAGTTATGTTTAATTAATTATGAACATGTTAATTTTCGTTTATAATTGATTTATTTACGTTACTTCCGTTAATCTTAGAGAGTAATTGTATATTATTATTACTCAAAGTAGTGACCAGTAAGTGTTATAAAAACTTCAGAGAATTCCACCAAGTTATCTTTAATCATTTTGATACAACGATTCTAAGCTCAATCTAACAACTGGGAAATTTTGCTGTTACACGCGTTAGAAAGGGTGAAGATAATTTTGAATAAGTTGGAAAATAATCCTCGAATAATATATATATATATATATATATATATATATATATATATATATATATATATAATATATATATATATAATATATATATATAATATAATATATATAATATATATATATATAATATAATATAATATATATAATATAATATAATATATATAATATATATATATAATATAATATATATATATAATATATATATAATATAATATATATAATATATATATATATATATATATATATATATATATATATATATATATATATATATATATATATATATATAATATAATATATTTCAATAATATATTATATATATATATATATATATATATGATTATATTAATTATATATGAACTTCATTTCAATTTTCGTTTATGATAGATTTTAATTATGTATATCATTTTCGATTACGATTCTTCTGTTAAGCTTGGAGAGTAAGTTATACATTCTTATTTCTCAAAGTAGAGTTCAGTCGTGTCATAAAAACCTCGGATAATTCCAGTAAGATCTCTTTAATCATTTTTAAGATACAACAGTTCAAAAATTAATTTAACAAATAGACAATTTCGCTTTTACACGATTTGGACAATTTTGATGTTACACGCTGTAAATATGAATCAAATTCTTAGTAGAGGGTATTTAAACTAAGTTCACTATGTTGCCAAGTATGTTAACTCATGCTAGGAATAATAAGCCAAAAAACACTTAAAAAGGAAGAGAGAATAAAAACTACTAAAGTGTCATGACAATTATTTCATCTGAACTAATCATGTTGAGCCGATACCTGTTGATTCTTGAGAGACAATGAGCGTTAGTCTTATTTATCAGCAATGAACAGAATCTCTTGAGTGGCTTTGCTTACCTGTTCGTTCGGGTTGTGACGTGACACTTCCTATGTAAGTTTAGGTAAATTTTTTTTGCATCTAACAAATGTCATATGAAAGTTTAATCAGGGGCAGGAAAGAAACGGCATTACAGGGACAACAATTACAACAGAAGATATCAGTCAATGAAGACCTGAAGATGGTTCGGGGTATTTTCTCGAAATGTATCTAAACCACATCTATATAATAATCAAAAATAAGAATAATAGCTTTAATAAATTTAAATAAATCATATTACAAATGTGTATAGAAATTGATCAATAAAAAGTGGTGTTGAAAAGTTCTCGGCCCGATCAAGAAATCCTCTCCCAGCATAATAAATAAAATTTGATGCTTAGGTTTCAGTTATTGTTTTGGAGAGTGGAGTAGGCTGAGAATGATTTATTAATTATCTGTTTATCGAGACAAAGGGACTTAAAAACAACTGGAAGTCATCGCACTTAAGAGAGTGTAAAATGGCGGATTAAAATACAATGCTTAGTCATGAAAAAAAAAAGAAAAAAAAACCTCATGAAAAGCAAAAACAAATGAGATTAATTGATACGCAATAAATCTTTCTACTTTTTGATAAATCACTTGACTTTATATTAATTACTCCCCGTTGTGTTAAACATACAGCTACAGAGTTGAGTCTGGAGGAATGCGTTTGGTCGTTAATATCAAAAGAGCAGGCTTTTGTGTGATGCAAAGCGTTTTCAGGTGCGATCGTGAAAATGTCAGTTGAACAATAACATTTAATTAAGTTTAGTTGCTGAAACTACTCTTTCATCCATTGCACGTTGAGTGTGTGTGTGTGGGGGGGGTCTGTCTCTCTGGACTCTTTAACACGAAATACCTTCGGTTGATTTATGGTAATTTAGAGGAATTTGAAATTATGTCGATGCATTTTTACCAGAATTTGTTGGTGTTGTTGATTCTATATCGACAGATATCTTTATTGCTTTAAAGACATTTTTTTCGGAGTTAGTTTCGTACAGACAATATGACTGCGAATATTATTGCTAAGAAACTCATAAAAGAAACGGTAAAGAAAAAACAAAGAAGCAAAGGACGCGAAAAGGGAAATAAATGCAAAATAAAAAATAAACCAAAGAATCAACTTATAAATACCGGAAAATACCGAATGGTGTCGGAACACATCAGAGTATAGTGATTTTCCAAGCGTGGCTTAGACGCGGCACAAGGCCTAAAGTATGGGGCACCCAGTGAGGATCGAACTCACGACTCAGTTGTAATTGTTATAGAGAGACAAGTTTGCTAACCATTACACCGCCTCGAGGTGCCCAATTATACGTTAATCTTTAGCCAATAACTAGTCATTTTTTTATCATTAGTCATGTAACTTTCTGCATATCTGTCAAGTAATTTCTGGTTTTATACATAATATTTATGCGAAATACGAATAAAAATTAATAATTGTAGTACAAATGTATTTTTGTTACTTCAAAGGTTATTTTTAGTGGATACCCGTATTTGAAACAGAGGCCCCATGTTTACACTTAAACTGCGTGTATTACAACTCTCCCGGTTTGCTCACTCGAGAAACATAATTGATAGATATAATACAAACTTTAAAAATAAAAAAGGGACATCTATTTCAAATACGGATATCGGCTAAAAATAACGTCTGAAGTAACAAAAATATCGGATTATTAATAAACCTATTAATTCTTTAGTAGCAACGAATGTAAATATCACAGTAAACTTGTTCATTGTTTGAAAATACAGTAAAGAGTTAGATCGACCAGTGTTTTAAAAGTTCACAAAGCAAATGAAACGAAGCTTATTTGTGCATGTCTGCATTTTGGAACTCGAAAATACATTTTTTAATATAAATGTTTTAATTTGATTTTTTCAAAATAAAACTTTTTTTATTCATCTTATAAAAACCAGAGAAGATACTGGATGCAATATCTAACAAGAAAATTTATGAACTAAATGTTATATCTCTTATAGAAGGGAAAACGGCTTACCTCCTGGAACAAAAGGCGCTCGTTCCTGATGTGACCTACTAATCCAGTTTTACTCTATACTGTTCCCTCTTTTTATACTTATTACTGTCATCTTGATGTTTCTTCAATGGACCTTGAAAAGGCAACAGAGTATATGATTATTAGTACAAATACTCAGGGCCTGAATGAACAAAATCATTTTAACCAGTTCTCTTTCTAGTTGAATAACCCAAACGACTTTTCAGTGACTCTTACAAAAATGGTGTCGGATCTGAAACCATGAAAAAAAAAACGAAAATAGTTATGTGTTTTATATATAAAAATATATGTACATATTTATATAAATATATATAAATATATATGTTATATATATATATATATATATGAATATATATGTATAGATTTATATATATATGAATATATTTGTATATATTTATATATATATGAATATATATGTGTATATTTATATATATATGAGTATATATATATATATATTTATATATATATATGAAAATATATGTACATATTTATATATATGATTATATATGTTTATATTTATATATATATATGAATATATATAAATATTTATATATATATGAGTATATATGTATATATTTATATATATATGAATATATATGTATATATTTATATATATATATGTGAATATATATGTATATATTTATATATATGAAGATAAATATAAAAGTGAATATAGAAGTCAACATATGAAGATATATGCATATATTTATATATATGTTGATATATATATATGTATTTATATATATATATGACGATATATTTATATATATATGAAGATCTATGTATATATTTATATGTATATGAAGATATATATATATATATACGTGAAGATATATATATATATATATATATATATATATATATATATATATATATATATATATATATATATATATATATATATATATATATATATATATATATATTTATATATATATATATGAATATATGTTTATATAAATATATATATGAATATATATATATGAATATATATATATATGTGTGTATATATATATATTTTTTCTGTCGTCTTTTATGAAACATCATTTTAAGAAAATTAGAGTAATATACATTGTGTGTCACCCCAAAATAATCGGAGTGTCAATATGTCGTTTAATTCTCTCGGCACCGCTATTACTCTATGCACTTTTGACCCTCATCTCCGTTTGTGTCGCTTTACAAGATTATAAAAAATGTGAACCATGTACAACATTTATTATTTACCTTTTATAACGATTTATTATTTACCTTTTTTTTTTAAAGAAATAAATTTAAAAAGAAATCTCTTTAATCCAAATTAAAATACTATCAAAAGATGCAAAGAAGCTACAATACAAAATTTATTATTTACCTTTTTATAAATAACTGTGAAAACTATTTTTTTCCATAATTCTTACAAAGGTTTCAATTTATCATCCAAGAAAATTCGATTATTATATGGCATTATATTTTCTTTTTAGATTTTATATCTCAGATTGTGCTTGTTTTAATTTACCAATTTTTATAAATCTATGAATAAAAAAAATCATATTTATTTCTTTATTCGATGTTAAATAATACATATTTGATTATATTTTGTTCATATTTTATGTTTTAAATATAAAATTATTATTGTAAATAAACAATAAAATAATGTTTATTATCTGTTATTTCTCAAGAAAGAAAATGTACGAATCCACATTCTTATGTTTTTGTTTTATCAAAATTATAATCATCGGTTTGAAAAAAAAACAAAAAACAAACAAAAAAAAAAAAAACATTGCCGAGGGAGTCAAAAGTGTATACAGTAATAACGGTGTCAAACGAATCGCACTTTTGGCACACTGTTTTTTGTGGGGATGGCATGAAGCTTAAACATTGCCGAAATTAATATCGGTTTGAGCTTAATTGTCTTTTCCTTGTTTATTAAAACAGAAAAGAGTTATTTAATAACCAAGATAAAATAATGAACAATAAATTCCGTGTTATATCTAACAATCTATACGATACTTAAGGAAAACGTCTATATTTAATACGAACATGTAAATATATAATTTGTTGTCACCTGTTTCTCAGTAAAGCCAGTATTTAATACACATAAGCAATCTCAGTAACTCATTTGCTTTTACGTAATATGAGACCTCCTATATGACAGTGAATTCTGGACAATTTCCTTTCAAGAATAAGTGACTTGGCGCAACAGAAATTAAGTTATGCAGAAGGATGCTGAGAATACTATGGACCGAAGTTTAAGGGAAAACGGAATAAAAAAAAAGACACTTATACCTAATACCAGGAAGAGACCGTTGAAATGCAAGGATTTGAAAAGAGGATAGAGAGCTTGGTAAATCTGATACTCACAGTACACACTGAAGGCAAGAGGGACAGAGGAAAACAATGCATAATTTACCTAGTGAGCTTGGATAAATGGATGGCAGAACAAGGTTTAGGAAAGATAACAAAAAGACAAAATATATTAAGAGCTAGAAAGGATCGAAAATTGTGGACACCATAATCGCCAACGTCCTCAAGACGAGCAACAACACAAAAAAGCGATAATGATTTTATACACTTTAGAAAAATATACTTGCAATGGAGAAAAAAGTTCTATTTACAGGCAATGAGACACATAAAAAATAGATTGTTAAAAGTCTTTAAAGGTGAGGTCAGGGCTATAGTAGATAAGCTTCGATAATTCTCGCTTCCATATTTATTTTTATGTTATCACACTTCTTATTTATTTTAAATACAACATTTGTTGTTCGTTCTTAATTCTGTTCTGAATTGACACCTATAGACTTTTTTCCCGTAAGACTTAGACAGAAAATTTAGAAGCTAATATTTTAAAGCTAATATATTCAAGAAAAAATGACTGTTAATACCGATTTTTGAAAATATTACTGGCGTTAATAATTTCAAACAAACGTTACAGCATTTGGACAAAAAATACAGATCAAAAGTATTGTCATATATCAAAAAGAAAAAAACAGTCTTCAGTTTGTTTTTTTTTTAATTTCAGCAGAAAGTGAAGCGTTGAAGCCTCCGGTGCCATTACACTTTTGTCCACTCCACCATATCACAATTCAAACTATATATTTAATTTACTTCACACACATTAATCTTTGTATCAGTTTATTTAAATTGAACGGCTGGAAATAAAAATCAATGAAGGTGTTTAATACAAATTCAAGAAAAAAAATATATATCCGTAACGATTTAAGGTCAAAAATGGTAAAATTTTTAATCTTTGATTCCACAAAATCTTTAAATCAACCAACCGTCATATATCTTTTTTACTCCGTGGGGAACAAACTCTTCGATTTCAGCTATTAATCCAGACCCCACCTCTGACGGTTTGAGTTGAAAATTCTTGCAGTTTTATTGCCTTTTACGTTCAAGCGGTTGGTACCGAAAGAATTGTTTGATCTTTTACCGATTCATTTTTTTTTTAAATACTTGGTGAATAGTTTTATATATTGGTTAATGAGAAACGAGTTTCTCGGGCCCTTGTGAAATTATGGCCGGAGCCGGTATGATACGGTTTCTTCAATAAAAGGGGACTGCTTATCAGCGATCTGGAGCAGAGCGCTGAGACAGATCTGAAAGGTAGAGGGAGGAGAGGTGAGGGGAAGAAGAAAAGAATGAGCCGTTGGCAAGGCAGGTCGTCTACATCTACAGCCAGCAGCAGAAAGACCATAAGTTCAAGTGAAAATTCTCTGGACTTGAGAAGAATACACTTTTCACAAAACGTGTATATACAAAAAAAACAATCTAGACATATGTTCCATTCATGGAACAATCAAGACACATGTTCCATTCATGGAATTCACAGCATCCTTCTGCAGAACCATATCTCTCTTTCCTCCTCTTTAACTGCCCGGCATTAACTTCTATATAAGGGACTTGATATTACCTAGTTTAGCACTCTATTCTTTGTTTCTAACAAATTCTACCATTTTCTCAATACTTTGTTTAACTTCGGGAAGCCATCTTTCGCTATTCCAATGAATCTTTTATTTGTCCTGTTATTCTTTCAATTTATATTTTAACATCTATTTGACATATTATTCTGTCTACCATTCTTTTATACAAATTCGTTCGATAGGTTACTTGAGGATTCCCTCTGGTCCTCTTGCCTTCGGTATATCCTGTTTCATTTTTGTTTTCTATTTTCCTTAAAACTTCCTCGTTGATCACATGTCCCATTCATGGAATTCACTGTATCTTTCTGAAGAACCATATCTCTCATGCCTCCTCTTTAACTGTCCAGCATTAACTTCTATATATATATCTTTAACATTTTTCCCAAATAATAAAAATTAAATTATTCTGAATTGACTGATTGATTTGCTTTTTTATGGCGTATTAAACTTTTGCAGGGAAATCTTATTTCTAGATTGTAAGAATTTTGGAGACATAATAACGATTTACTTATACAAGTCCTACTAATTAAACCATAGCTGGGGGAGAATTGGATTCATACCTTTCCCTGGGGTATTTGCGCGTAAGTGTATATAACAAAAACAACTGGAATTGGAGCTAGGTTCCCCAAATTCCAATTCCGAGCCGTTATGCATTATACCACCCGCATATGCACGCTGGGTATCCACAAGCTATCACCCATCTAGTTACTGACCAGGCTCAACGTTGGTTAACTTTGATGATCGTACCGGAACCTGTGTCTCAATGGGATATGGCCGTAAGCTATTCTTAACTGCCAGGTATGATTAGTAGAAAGGATGATACATTTATCATTACAATTGTTTCCCTAACCAGGACTCAACTTAATAGTTTAACAACTTCAGAACGTGGAATCGAAACATAAACCTTTAAGTTTTCTTCATTAACCTCTTGAAGAAAAAAACGCAAGTATCTTTTCATTTTAGAGTGAAAATTGTTTTTATTTTTTAAAACCGTTCCTCAGATTTTGTTTGTCTGTCTTCCCTATTTTAATACAAGAGAGATTCCATTAACTTCAAATACTTCTGAATCGCCTTCCTCATTTGTAACTGTCGACAAAACACCTCCAGCCACGGAGTAAACATGTTTTTATCTTTACTTACATCGATACTTCGTAACGACACGTGCCTTGCCATAATTTATCCGCTTGCATAAAATTCTTTGCATTACGTCAGAAAAGATTCTTTGTAAATTTATTCCACTCAGAGCAGAAATGGTATAAAAAGAGAAGAAAAAAAATCCATAAATTCACTTAGCTTTTGTTCTTAACTTTAACTAGTGTTGCCGGCAAAATAAGATGCCATCATTATTGTGCAAAATATATGATGCTCTGTTGAAAATAATGTTCCCGCCACGTTTAGAAGACAATTACTATGTAAATAGACTTCAGGGATGGAGTTAACGGAAAGTAAAGTTAAACGACTATGGTTCTCCATAACCTATTTTGAAGCTCTGAGTAACGTTTGTCCTGTCAGTCCATCTTTTATTTGTCCTGTTATTCTTTCAATTTATATTTTAACATTTATTTGACATATTATTCTGTCAGTTCATATTCTACCATTCTTTTATACAAATTCGTTCGATAGCTTATTTGAGGATTCCCTCTACTCCTCTTGCCTTCGGTATATCCTGTCTCATTTTTGTTTTCTATTTTCCTTAAAACTTCCTCGTTCATCACATATTCTATTCATGGAATTCACAGCATCCTTCTGCAGAACCATATCTCTCTTGCCTCCTCTTTAACTGTCTCGCATTAACTTCTATATAAGGGACTTGATATTACCTAGTTCAGCACTCTATTCTTTGTTTCTAACAAATTCTACCATTTTCTCAATACTTTGATTAACTTCGGGAAGCCATCTTTCGCCATTCCCATGAACCTTTAGTTTTCTGTGTCACATCTGCAAATGAACTTCAGGAGTGGATTCGAAATAAACGTTAAGGCAATCTAAGTTACACGGATCTTTAGATATTAATTTCAAACAAGTGAAATTTTTCTTATTTATCAAATTCATTAAGAATACTGTATTAATGTATACTGATTACAATGAGGCTTTTTTATGATTTTTGTTTATGTAAAGAAGAAAAAATATTTAAATTTTAAGACTCATGGAATATTGGTGCTACAAAATCTTCCTGGTATATTTTATCTTTCCTTTTTCGTAGTAAATTAAATTTAGTAAATATTGTGTACAAATACATATTTATCAATGTGTATCTTGCTTAGTGTCTGAAGTAGATGTATGACTTCTGGTCGGTGTTCGATCACTGGGTAAAGAAGACAAGGATTCGAATGCTGATTTTCTAGGCAGGCGCTCTCTATTTACGAAATTCGAACTCTAACAGTCCTTTTCACCATCATCTGACCAGAATTTGTAAACAAATATTTGTAAATAATGATTTAAAAATAACTGAAATTGTTCGCTTCACCTATTTTGCTCGTAGAAGATCATATATGTTGTTATTTTTTTTTGATGAGGATTAGTTGATTTGGTGAGAAGTTTAAAACCATATTGTTTTCTGGCATTGAAACAATCGCTAAATGTTTGAAGTACGCTATTGACAGAAGTAAACAATAATAAAAAAAAAGATTAGAATATTTTGAGCGGTTTAAAGAAACCATCTTCTTTTTAACGAAGTACTAGTTGTCCTGCAGTTCTCTCGACAGCACACCCTTAGGGATACGATTAATATATTGCTTGGCGAGTATTAATGTCAAATTGTTCCTGGTTGTTAATGAAAGATAACATCATCTCGAACCATAACGCTGCTTTTGTAATCACAGGTAAATCCATTAATAATATTAAGAATATTAAATCAAAGATAATGATTCAAATGTGAAAATATATATAAAATATTGGATATGAAATAAAAATATTTTAATTTTAGACTTAAAAATTTGAAACGCATTCTTATACTAATAATTAATCAAAGTATTATTTTTCGAATTTACTTCTGCTGTTCATCTTGGTTTCACCATTTATCAAATGAGTTGGAAAAATGGTGACCCCTTGTATGAATCGATTGATGATGGATATCACTTTACGCCAATCAGTACAATGATAGCAGCAGTTACTAACGTCTCGACAGCTGCAAGTTATTTTCACTATATTTTCTATTCAGATATAGCATTCCTACTTAAAAAAAATAAATAAAGTTCTCAATCAAATCACTGTTTTCTATTTATTTAGTAGTCTGGAAAGATAGTCATGTGTTTTTTTATATGAAGACTTTGTTGGTACTATTTGAATTTGTACGTGCTAATATGTTTTTTTCCTTTTTTTTACTAATGTTCACCGAATATAAGTCCCAAGAGCCGCTCAAGGTAGAAAGTTATTTTGAGGTTTGTATTAGCGTAAGAAAAAGAAGTGAATTTCTTGGGGTTATGCACGAAAGAGGTTACGATTTATTTAGTGAATAGCATTTCAGAGTTCAGTCGGAAAGGTGGATTCTGAAATGTTCCTCATTAATTAAATCTTAGAAACATAGACTTTAGAAGAAACCTGAAAGTCAATCCTAAACAATAAACAAAGGATATACCTCTACTCCTGTTAGAAATACTGAGGAAGAGTATGAAGCAGACGATAAGCGAACCTGTCTACCCCTATTTCTTTGCAAATTAATTAATATCAGATTGGAACCAGAAGGAAATTCCAACTGAAATTCACTAGAAAGAAGATTTCTTTCGCTTATGGAAAACATCCAAAGCTTGGAACAAAAATCTCTTGTTGCGCTTGTGATTCGAGGACATAAATCTATTCTTGATTTATAGCCAAGAAATGAATCCCCGTGTATAGGTTGGACCGACGACAAGAGCGTAGGAACTAATCATTTTGATGGCATTTAAAACATTTCAGGAAACTATTACAAAAAATTCCCAACACAATTCATGCCGTTTCCGGAATATTCAGAGGTTTCCAAAACATTTTTGGTCATGTCCCACCTAAAATCCGGATGCCCCCTCCATGACATATAATTCTTATTCAAAAAGTGAAGTCCTATTCACGTGAAAGAAGCCTTAACTTACCTTAAAAACTTCACACTGCATATAAGCAATAGTATCATCATTTAACTTTATAAAAAAATTTGTGTTGCACACACACACACACACACACACACACACACACACACACACACACACACATATATATATATATATATATGCAGTACATACGTAATTACACATGTACCTACATACACACGAATATTGTTATGAAAGCATTAAGTATTAACTTACACACACTCACGCGCGCGCATATTCACACAAACTCAGTAGACAAAATTCTCGAATTGCTCCTCTTAACAATAGCCCTCTTTTCCTTTGACTTGGGAAACGACTATAATGTAGTTGCAATTATTTGACATTTTTAAGATTTGATAATTTGTTTTGTGTAGTCGATGTTAATCTTAAGAATATCGAAATAATTACCTAAAATTTCTCAAGCCAATATAAATGACCATAATTTCTTTTTATATTAAACGAACTCAAGAATAGTTAAGTCAAGAACTATTATTCAAACTAAATAATAAATAATTACATAAAAAAATTGAATAAACAAATAAAATAAAAATTTCAAACAACATTTGATCAATTTTGTTTATTAGGTATTAAATTACCCCACTTAACGTCTTCTATGGTTGATTTTTATTTACGCAGTTAACTTTAAAAATATTTTAAAGCGATCTTAAATTTAATCATTTTTTAAAAACTTAACGATATTTTTTACTTCTGTTTATAAATACATGTAGCAAAATAAAATCCTTGAATTTACCTTAACTCCTTCAAGGGATAAAACGCTTTCGTAAAGAAGTTTTATTTTTGTCTTTATTCATACTCTCTTTTTACAGATTAAGTTTATATATATCTGAATTTTACGGCCTTTTTGGTCAAAATTCAGTCCTTTGGTAGTTGGACTGCAGAGCGCATGTCTCGGTGATGGTATAAGGTGGCCGTGCGCTGCCTAGACAAAATGGCCCCGCGTCTCGTCCGTAATGACAAGATCCAAAAGAATACAGAGAATTACATTATATATCATATCATATGATATCATATATAAATCACTAAAAATGATACTGACGGGTGTATAACTGCAGAACACAATTAAAGACGCTCAGGCGAAAAAATGCAACCGACCTCATTGCGGAGTATGCAGCTACCTATTAGAGGGCCATGAATTTCATTTCAAAGACGGGTCAAAATTGAAAATGACTTCTCGTGCGACTAAAAGAATTTAATATACGTAATTACATGCAAAGGTTGCCACGGACATTACATTGGCTAAACTGGCCAGTCCCTCCGGCAAAGGATGACAGTTCGTCGCAAACAAACGTGGGCTCTTAATTGGCCTTTTACCCGGGTAGTTAGCTACCTGGATAGAATGTTAGTTAGAGGAGCCGACGTAGACTTGTTAGATTGTCCCACATTCCACTGGGTAGTCTATTCGGATCACAAACTCGTTTGTGCCCGGATGGCGTTAGATCGTAGGCCCAGAATTGCTGGCTACTGGAAGTTCAATCTGTCCTTACTGGCCAGGCGGGACTTCTAGGAGCAGTTAACTAGCTTAGTGCCGCGGGTGCTAGTGGGGGCGGTTATCGGGAGTAAGTGGTGGGAGAGACTTAAGGATAGGATTAGGTCCCTCACCACTGATTTCAGCAAACGGCTCGTTCTAGATAGATCTGAGAAGGTGAAGACGCTTAAGGCTAGTTTTTTTTCCGGGCAGTGGCTGGGGATATCCCATAGAGATAGCCATAACTAGGGAGGCACTGGAGCGTTTGAGTAGCGATCGCTACATGGGTCAGGTAATTAGACATAGGTTAAGCAAGATGTCTTCCGAAGCAGTGAAGATGGTCGCAGATTTGCGCAAGGAAGAGATCCGTCGAGCTTCCGATCGTTACATTTTTGAGGTCAATTCCCAGGAGGGGCATGCTCTTCGGGCCACTGACGACATGTGTGAGGCGTTTCGGCGGCATTTCGAGAGCCGGTTTACCAAGGAGCCTGGTCTCCGTAATGAGGAGTTTCGCAGCTATTTGGCTGACTTTCCTCGGCTTTCGACGACTGAAGCGGCTAGCTGCGAGGGAGAGATCACGTAGGGCGAAGTCTACGCGGCATTGAAGAAGGTCGGCAGAGGCAAGTCGCAAGTGGATGGTTTTCCCTATGAATTGAACTTGAGGCTGTTGCACATCTTTGTCCCGATTTTGACAACTGGTTCAGGTCGGGGTCCATCCCCAACCGGTTAACCAGGGGTGTGATCACGCTGTTGAAAAAGGTCAAGGATGTTGGGCGGGATTTGGATGATTATAGGCCCATAACTCTGCTAAACACAGAGTTAAAGGTTTGGGCCAAGATCCTGCAGGAGCGTTTGCAGTCAGTTGCCGAGTTTCTGTTGGGTCCTGAGCAGACTAGCGCTGTGAGAAGCCGAACAATTCAGAACAACCTGCATCTGGTCCGCACGGTCATAGAGGGTGTAAAAGACGACGATGAGGCCGCGTTGATCAATTTAAATGTTCAAAGCATTTGATAGGGTTGACCATCGCTACCTTGCGGCTGTCCTGCAGGCATCATGTATCACTCCCCCAGTACTCTGGTACAGGTGAACGGGAAGCTGTCAGGCCCTTTTGTGCTGTCCAGGTCGGTTCGTCAGGGTTGTCCATTGTCGCCCGTACTCTATGCTTTGGTGTTGGAACCCTCCTTCGCCGGCTAAGGGACAGGGCGTGCAATCCGGCCCTACGTGGAATCGCCGTTCCTGGAGGGGCTCGAACCAGGTGTTCCGCGTACGCCAATGATGTATCTGCTTTCGTGTCGTTCCGCAGCGACATTGAGGCGGTACTGAAGGTGCTTGATCGGTACGAAAAGGTAACAGGGGCCAAGATTAACCGTAACAAGTCGTCCAGCTTGCGGTTAGGTGCCTGGAAGGGGGTCGATCTTCCGGGGCTCTTCGGTTGGACAGACGGTCCTGTTCACATTCTTGGAGTGTGGTTTGGACCCGACCTCCAGCTAGAGAAAAATTGGTCTGAAGTATGAGCAAAGATCGACACGTTCCCTTACCTTACTATCACCCCCCACCCCATCTCGCGGCTTGAGCGCTATCCTAAATCCCGGGATCAATCGGATTTCCTTCGCGAGTGCCGGTCGGCCTTGTTGGCTGTTCCTCGGTCCAGTGACTTTTGTCAGCCTAGGAATGTCTTCTATTGTTATCTAGTGGAGGGGGTCGCGAAGGATTCTCTACGTGAGCAAGTTCAAGTCGAAGGAGGAGTTTCGCTCTTTCTGGTCTTGGGCGCCAGCGGCGGATTATCTCAGTAACTCTGAGTTTTCGCTTACCTGGCGATTGGCTCGGGATTGGCTGCCTCTCAATGACAAAGTCTTCATATGGGGCTTGGCGGATTTGCCAAACTGTGAACGGTGTGGACTTGGTCTAGAAGAAACGGCTTCGCACGCCTTCTACCATTGCCCCTGCGTCTGCCCCTTATGGGACCATGTCGGCGAGTTGACGGCTCATCCCGCTCCCGAAAAGCTCGTGCTCATCGATCGCGCATACGCGTGTGACAATGCGTCGCCGTCGTATTCTGGGGTGAAACGAATGGTGTTTCTGATGCTGCTGGCCACGGCCCGATTGGTGATTTGAACGATGCGACAGAAGGAAGTCTTGCGAGGCAACTGTCTTTCTCATCAAGATCTGATCCGATTCTTTGAGCATCAGCTCAAGATGAAGATCTGAACTGATAAAAAACGCTCGACAGTCTTTAGCGAAAGGTGGGTGATTGAGGCGAGCTTGGTTCGTTTGAACGGGGCTAGCCTGGATTTTTTCTTTTAGGTCAACCTACGTCACATCGGGGTAGTTTACTGCGGAGCCCTCTCATTGGTTAGGTTAGACAAGCCTTTTGTACCTAGTTAATGTGAGTAAGTGTTGTCCCCTGCTACGTCTTTGGTTATGATCCATGTTGAGGTTCCCAACCTATCAACTTTGTTTTGGCCCACTTTTATCTCGACTGGCTCAGCTTTTTATTTCCCCATGTCTATATTTTTTTTATCCTTTTTCACTTCCTTAGCGATAGAGCCTCTTGATTTCGTCCAATGGGTAGAATACAGCGGCCTCTCCTGTTTGAGGGTTGGACGGGCACTACTGACATCAATTATGTTTAGTTTACATTGTGTTGATTTTTTGTTTATTATTGGGTTCATCTCCCTCCCCTCTCGTTTTTCATTATTAGAATCTTATGTATAATAATTTATTATCATTAAATTTTTATGCCATAGGGCGCATTTTGTAGGCCCTCCTTGAGAGGATGTGGTATTGTGGTGTATGGAGGAATAAGTGGTGACGGACGAGTTTTTATGGTGAATGTGAAAATTGTAATGAGTGAATGGGTCGTGAATCGGATTAGGTAGGTATAGAATAGTTAGTGTCGACCACCCTCAACCCCTCCCCTCTTTTAGGCCATGTGCCACAATTATATATTTCATACAATAAATATTCCAGATGAATCGCAGTCAGACAGTTCGCTGCCACAGTCATAACTGACTTGTCGAACTCTCTACCTTCGGGCAGAGAGGAACCTAGACGAAACTATACCGAATGGCAAAGTCTCGTCCGGGAAGGTAAACAAACCCGACGCTGCGTCTGCGGGCTCTACGGGGAATTTTTGCCCGAGCCTACGGGCTCGGAATCGCCCCACATAAAAGTCAGCTTTGTGCCACACCGTGCCTTGTAGGGAGGTTGGTAAATATCAGACAAATCGGAGTCAGGCAGGTCGCTACCAGGCTCACGACAGGCGTCTCGAACTCTCTGCTTACGGGCAGAGAGGAAACCAGTACGTAACGCGTACATACGGTCCATCGCTACCTCTTTTGCACCAGAGATTACTTATGCCATGATGAATCTAAAAATGGTGAATTGCTACCTTATCTAGGCTGGACTGTCCAGTCCACACATTCCAGAATTGACAGAGATCGAAATCGTTTTTGTTATCTTGAATAGTTGGTTCTTTCTCCGATGCAACCCATTTCTCGCAGAGCCAACGTCATTCGTCTATCGCTATCTCTATGGCAGATGTTCAGACGTGCTTCATTCTTTAGTGTCACCAGTTCAGACCTTTCCAGCCAAACCTCGCCTTGCTACGTCGGCAGGGTTGAATCATCTTCATAACTTACTGCTAAAATGAGATGTTCCACTCAGGCTGCTTCTTCCCCAGAACCTCTCCTTTGTGGAACAGAATCCCTCTTGTTTGCTTTCTGAAATAGTACAATATTAATCTCTTTAATCTAGGATCTATCGTTATCAAACCCTATTATACTTATAATATTCATTTCATGCTTTCTACTCTTACGTTCATATCATACGCAGCATTCACTGACTATCAAACTTGAGTGGTTCTTGGGACTTTTATCTGGGCAAACGTCAATACAAAACGTCCTCGAGTACTTCTTTTAGCACTAGGATGGCCGAGGCGTCGTTGTCGACAACTTCAAATTTTCAACAAATTCCTATGGAATAACTAGTTTTGGTTCGATGCTGAGGCTTATGGACAATTATTGAATTTTAGCAAAGATGCTTAACAGACTTAATTCTTTAAAAACAATATTCAGTGGAATAGCTGATATTTGAGGTTTTTCCCTTGAATGGCCGAGATGTCGTTTTTGACACCTAGGCTATTTATAGAGTAAATGCATTGAAAATTTTCTCACAAGCAATAATACTTGTGTTTATGTCCCTATCTATCTATCTATCTATCTATCTATCTATCTATCTATCCACACACATAATTTATATATATATATATATATATATATATATATATATATATATATATATATATATATATATAATCACTTTCTTTCAGTATGAGGTATACTAATATTTGTGAATTTCTTTTCAGACTTGTTATTACTGACTTGAATATTGAATATATTAAAGATGGCTGCTTCATGGCGTAATGTAAATAAAGATGTCAAAGGAGCTGGCCATCCTAGGGTTAATATGTAAAATGCGATATCTACAGACAAGAAGAAAAATCTAACTGACTTTGATAAAGTCGAAATTGTTATGACCTGAAAACTAGCACTTTTGAAACGATACGATTTGTGATTCAGTTGTGGTTAGTATGTATGCGTGCAATGAGCTGTGGAGAAAACAATGATTATCTGCAGTCGATGTTTATCGATGTGAAAAGTGACGATTTACCGTCAAACCTAACCAACAGAACGGATACTGTAACATAAATTGTAGATATCTTTAATGAACACAGAGTTCACCGATAACGTTCTTTTGTAGAGGGTTGTGTAACCGCAATACATTCACATTATATAACGATATTTATTGTACTTACCAGAAAGTGTCCTCAAATTGGCAGGTGAAGATCGGAAACAGAACTTTGTATCAGATCGCTAAATTCGAAGATATTTAAGCTATTTCCTTAATCGAGTTCACCCCAAGAAAAGCAGTAAAGCCACTAAGACAATGGATTACCGAGTGTGGAAGAATTAGAAAACAGAAACAATACTAAAGAGCAAGAACAAAAGAAGAGTAATCAGGAGGAAAGTAGATAGGAATTGGCATTGGATTTAAATTTTTGAAGATTAAATTTGGTTGAAAAGCATTGAGCTGAAAGGGAGTTCCACAACTAAGAAGTACGAGAACAGAAACATAGAACTTACGTTTACATGTCGCCATCTCAACTGTAAATTGATGAGACCTGATCTCCAGTCCAGTACACTGCTTACATTTTCTAAAAGAAATCTAGGTAAAATAGCGAAGGGCTTATCCGAAGAATTACAAATTAGGAAAGGCAAAGGGAAGTAAATTTACGGCGGTAGGAAACCGAGATGCCAGATCAGGAATAATAATATTTCTGATTCTTCTTTGGATTTTATCTAGCTATAGGATAAAATTGAAATCGTTAACAGGAATTCTATTAACCGAAAAAAAGAATGCAAGTTCGAACGAACGTAAGAGACGCACAGAGTACTTTGCTATCTCACCAGTTCAAGAATGTCAATGCCTGCAAGAAATAAGACGACGATTATATATTTATTTCCTAATGTAATTTACAAGTAGTCTCATATTTACTTTCATTTACACTCCCTATCGATCTCACATTTGTATATACCAAAATACATTCGAGACAGACTAATGAATTTATGTACATAGGCAGACGTACACTCACGTCTATGTACATAACTGTCCCATTGAAACAGACGTAATTTTCACAGTAATCAAAAAAGCGACATTCGTCTAGTCAAATGAATGTACGGTACCTGTAAACCATAGCAATTACTAAGCTTAGATTCGTCTGGGAAAACTTGTATATTTATCGAAAAAATCAAATCTCACCTGCCAATACTAGACAGGTAGATCGTCCCAGTGAGTTCGATTTTCACTCGATACTCTACTTGTATAACCTTGAACCAGACTTGAAAATGCTTAGTTCATATATACATTTTGGTGTAGAATGATCGTTAGCAAATGAAGTCGAATAATGAACAAAAGACAGGGAGGTAGGAAAGGAGAGAGAGAGAAAGAGGGAAAGATAAAGGTAGTGAGAAATGAAAGGTGATGAAGAAGAGGGACAATAGAAAAGAAAGGTAGAAAGAGAGAAAGATAAAGGAAATGAGAAATAAAAATTAACGGAGAAGTAGACAACGGAAAAGAAGACAAAAATAAACTGTGAAGAAGATATATAATAGAAAATAAATAAAGAGAGAGAGACAGACAGACAGACAGACAGAGACAGAGAGAAACAAAAGACAGAGAGAGAGAGAGAGAGAGAGAGAGAGAAAGAGGGAAAGATAAAGGTAGTGAGAAATAAAAGGTGATGAAGAAGAGGGACAATAGAAAAGAAAGGTAGAGAGTGTGAGAGAGAGAGGGAGTGAGATAAAAGAAGAAAGAAATAAAAATTAATGGGGAAGTAGACAACGAAAAGGGAGAGAAAATAAACAGTGAAGACGATATAAAATAGAAAATAAATATACAGAAAGAGAGAGAGGGAGAGACAGAGAGGAATAAAGAGAGGAGAAGAGAGAGACTGGAAATGAAAGAAAGCGAAAGAGGTATCTGAAACGGTAAATAAGAAAAGAGACAATAATGGAGCAATAAACAAGAGAGAGTGAGAGAAAGATAGATAAATGAAGAAAAAAAAATGTCCAGGAGAAGAGAGAGAATAAGAGAGAAAGACATAAGAAGCGACAGAAAGATAAAAAGGAAGAAAGCCAAATAGAAAAGGAAAGAAAACGAACGGAAAATAAATAACTTGCAGAGATTGAAAAGACACTGGTGCATAAATTAAATAGGGAGAAAAGAGAAAAAGAGACAGAGAAAAGAGAGAAAAGAAAGAAAGAATGAACAGACGAAAGAAAGAAAAAAGTGGGAGAGATAGGGTGGATCTAAAGAAGACATGTACAAGCAGAATTAATTTGAGAGGCGACACGAATCAAAGATTTCGCTGTAAAGACGGAGAAAATTAAAAATTGGTTACAAAAAGAAAGAAGTTTTATTTTAAGAAGTTAAAAACAACCCAGACATTATCTTACGTTTAGCGTAAATTCTCTTTTACAGACAGCATTAAAGAATTGAGTAAATTGTCTGGTCGATTCTAGTACTAGAGACGGCAATCGATTACAAAGACGGTCTTCTCTGATGTTGTTTGTTCTTTTGGAATGAATAAATAGAAAATATCGGGACAATTAACGAAAGGACTTTGAGGCGCGGGCAATTTTTCAGAAGAGATTTTCTCTCCGTCATTTTCGGCACAAAACCAAAAATAAAGACGCTCGAAAATGATGACCAGAAAGAGTCAAGATTCTTTTGTTCTTGGTTCATTTATTCTGCTATTCTGTTAATCGGAATAATTCTTTTTCGTTTACTTATTTTTTTTCTATCTGCGTTTCTTTGCCATTTTTTTTCGGCTTTTATAATTTTCCTCATTGATTCGCTTATTCGAGTTTGCATTGAATATTTGATTTTGTTTATCTCTTCTTCCTTTATGAACGTAGGCGATCATAAATCTCCACAGCTTTCCGTCTTTTGATGGTCTATGCAATTTCTTATTTTTCATCATACCTCTTTCTGTGGGTTGTGCCAGCCGTTCGCAAAACATATCAAGTCAGCGACTTGTTAGTTTTTCCTGTTTCTCTTGCCAGTATTATTATGATTTTCTAACTTTAACTTAGACGTGGCTCAAGGCCAAAAGTATGGGGCACCCAGTAGAATCGAACTCACTACTAAGTCGTAATTCTTCTAGTGAGACAAGATGGCTAACGATTACCCCACGTCGTAGCGAGCCTTGTAATTTTCTAAGCGAAACTTAGATGTGACACAAGGCCGAAAGTATGGGGCGCCCAGTGAATATCGAACTTACTACACAGTAGAAATTGTTCTAGCGGGACAAGCTTGCTAACTATCACACCACTTCAAGGTACCCCTCTTGACGTTAATATGACCTGAGAATGTTAGGTTTTCCTGGTCATCTTTTCTCATAAGTTCCATAATGTTCAACTGTGTCTTTCTCATGGTAAGTAGAAATTTCCTTGCTGTCCCTATTTGAATTCTTCTTTTATCTACAATGTCCTTTCAGTAATTTGCCTTTTGGTGCTCTTTCACCAATCCCACAAGGGAGAAATATGCAAATAAACGAAACTGCTGAAAATTCTCGGCTCAATCAGAGAAGTATACCCTCGTAAATTCTAATGTTTGGTCGGATTTTGGGAAGTGGGTGAGACCGGGTAATTATCAGTTATCTATCTATCTATCTATCTATCTATCTATCTATCTATCTATCTATCTATGTATCTATCTATTCATTATCTATCTATCTTTTCATTATCTATCTATCTATCTATCTATCTATCTACATTTTTCATTATCTATCTATCTATCTATCTACATTTTTCATTATCTATCTATCTAACTATCTATGTATCTACATTTTTCATTATCTATCTATCTATCTATCTATCTATCTACATTTTTCATAATCTATCTATCTATCTATCTATCTATCTATCTATCTATCTATCTATCTATCTATATATCTACATTTTTCATTATCTATCTATCTATGTATCTACATTTTTCATTATCTATCTATCTATCTATCTATCTATCTATCTATCTATCTACATCTTTCATTATCTATCTATCTATCTATCACAATGATAATGTTACGCTTTTAAGGTAAGAGGTCATTGTAATTAACGTTTGCAATATCCACATTAATAGCAATAAATAAAAATAAACCATCAACTTATCTGTCAGTACTTTGGGTTTCGTGGATGCAGTATCTTTTCCTCAGGGTGCTAGACAGTACAATCTAATGCACATTAATGCACAATTTCAAATTAAATTGTGTCATGCAATAAGATTTTTGAGATAGAACAAATTAAAATGAATCAACGTGAAAAATTATCATCTTTTTATGGAAAAAAAGTAAAATCTTTTAAGAAAAAATGATTTCTGAAAATTAATTCAATTTTACTATCAAGCACACTAAAAAGTAGGGACAGATAAGTTGAATTATTAATTTTATTTCTATCTGATGAAGATGGAGCTTACCCAGCAGTAATGGTCAAGCAAATCAGCCCGAATAATCATTATTCCATTCCAAGGTGTCCACATCAAGATGTCAAACAAGAGCAAACAAGCAAAGAGTAAAACAAAACGGAATAATACTCATTTAAGTTTCATTATTTCACCCATCTTTACAAGCGAGTATGGGTATAGACAAACAGATCAAAGTAAAGACATACAGATATATCGTAATTTGATTACAGAGTCGAAATTAAGAAATACAGTAGATATTATTGAGGAATATTTTGATTTTAATAAATGTGCGAGGAGACAATTCATTGTTATTAGCAAAAGAAAGAGCCCAGCATGCAAATTAAAAATTGTAGATAACAAAATCAAACAAGCACAATTTTAAATGTATGGGAAATGTTTTAACAGAACCTAGTCAACTGGTGAACCTAGTCAACTGGCGAACCTAGTCAACTGGTGAACCTAGTCAACTGGCGAACCTAGTCGATTGGCGAACTTAGTCAACTGGTGAACCTAGTCAACTGGCGAACCTAGTCAACTGGTGAACCTAGTCAACTGGTGAACCTAGTCAACTGGTGAACCTAGTCAATTGGCGAACCTAGTCAACTGGTGAACCTAGTCAACTGGCGAACCTAGTCGATTGGCGAACTTAGTCAACTGGTGAACCTAGTCAATTGGCGAACCTAGTCAACTGGTGAACCTAGTCAATTGGCGAACCTAGTCAACTGGTGAACCTAGTCAATTGGCAGAATCACAAAGAAAGAGCTGTAACAAATAACAAAAAAATACCTTTTGGACTTTTAAATGGATATGGCATATAATTCAAACAGTAAATAATGACATAAACAAGATGTTGATGTTCCACATGAATTCAAACAAAAGACAAGGAAGGAAGCCCATATTAATAATCGAAAAAACGATAACAATTACTGAATTTGTGTAGGTTATTTTTCTGAAATATTTTATGCGTAGAT
Source organism: Acanthosepion pharaonis (assembly GCA_903632075.3). Classification (NCBI taxonomy): domain Eukaryota; kingdom Metazoa; phylum Mollusca; class Cephalopoda; order Sepiida; family Sepiidae; genus Acanthosepion; species Acanthosepion pharaonis. The sequence goes on from CAHIKZ030001813.1 coordinate 6,211,278, forward strand.
AGGTTTTATAAATTTCAATCGAGTATAGAATTGGCAGCTCGGTAAATGAATGCTGAGTGTTTCTTTAAGAGGAAAGTGTTACATTATTTACATTATTCTTTATTTACTCTTTTAGTTCCACGTGCCATGGATGTCAGCTATCAGTTATCACCTGTTAATTTTCCCTCTGAAAGTTCTCCACTGCCTTAACCGGGCATTGAACTCACTAGAAAAGTCTACCCCAGTGAGCGAAATAAAGGGTTCAGTTCGACATTCCAACCACCTGAAAAAGGCCGGAGCGTACAACGGCCGAAACGTTGTGATAAATATAGCGACAAAGATGAGGACAATAGTCCGAATAATGTAAATAATGTACATAATACCTCATTTCAGAAATATAGACAGGAAAGCGTTAATATTACCATTACAATATTTACATGCGCATATAAAACCTTGCGCGTTGAAAGTTACTATTTTGCAAATGCCGGAGACGATAACGTGCGTATATTACTTTTGTTGGAAGAGTCCTCGCCAATATGCTACTTAATCCATAATGTTTTCTTGTGACACAATTTTGTGATAATCAATTCACATGTATATTGTTTGAAAAGGGTAGGTTTTATCTCATTTGTTTATCAGGCTTTCTTGAAAAGAGAAAATATTATGGCGGCTGAAAAGAAAAAAAAATACCCAAGGATATTTGCATAGTTAGGTCTAATTCTGTAACGTCTAAAAACGAATGGGTCCAATAAAAATCTAGACATGGACATGCTTGGGGAGGAATTTTTGGTTACATTCAATTTATGTCTGTGCCTACCAGTATGAATATAAATGAGAAATTAATGAACAAATAGAATATAAAGAGAGAGAAATGTCGTTAAATATTTACTGATAAGGGACACATGTTAGAACGGGAAAGAAACAGTTGAAAATTCCTGGATATTTAATGAGGAAATATGGCTTGGAGAATATGATGGGATTTATTTATGGCAATTAGGGAAAGAGGAAAGCAGAGAACAATCTATCTAAAGTGCTCGTGTAAATGGGATGAGAGAACTGGGATTGTGCATGATTGCGAAAAACAATACTTACTGAAACGTGAAAAGGTCAGGTAGTTGTGGAGAGTCATGATCGCCAACGTTCTGAATGGAGACTGCATATAGAAAAAGATGCATAGAATCAGAAAGTGAGTCGAAATTTCTTGGATACATAATGAGAAAAGAAGGCATGGAGAATGCAGCACTCACGGGATTTATTGCTGGCAAATGAGAAAGAGGAAACCAGTTTGTAATCTAGCTAAGGAGCTCGTGTAAAAAAACAAAAACAAAAACTCCTAACTAGAGGTGACAAACAGTAATTTAACTTCGTGTAAATCTCAGCAGCTGAATTAGCTTCTAAATTAGGCCTAGGCTCTTTTTCTCTGCGAAAGACGCCCATTTCAAAGATCAGATTTTAACTGAAGCCTGCACACAGTATTAAGGTATCTTGTGTTTCCATGAGAACGTCGGCGATTATGGATTTGCATAACTTCCTTTCGTTTGAAGTAATAAGTAAGCATTGTCTATTTTACTACCTCACTTTGTCCTTTTCTACTCTTTATTCACTCAAACTCGTTAAACAGGTTACTCATTGGTTCCTTTGTCTTCTCTTGCCGACATTATGTGGAGTAAATATTAAATTTGCAAATATCTCTCCCATTATTATGCCCCGTTAAAACGTCCCTGGTACTCATTGTCCACAGTCTTCTCAGTAATAGTTAGTAAAATCACATCTCTGTCGCTTATCCTGATTTTGTAAGCATAGCTTAGGTGTAGTACAAGGCCAAAAGTATTGGAAACCCAGTGAGCATCGAACTCACTATGCAATCATAATTTTTCTAGCGAGGCAAACTTGCTATCACGTCGAAGTACCCCATCTCTGTTGCTTATGTCTTTTTTTTCATTTGTGGAGATGTTGTCCAACACTCACTGTTCTATAGGAGAATAGATATTACAAAGATGTTTAGCATTCTTCCCCTTGTTTCTAAGGACATTTTCCTATCTTTTTGATTAGTCTGTAGAACGAATCTTTTTCTATCGCAGTATGCATTTGAATTTCAGTGTAACACCTCCGCCATCGTCTGTTACTACATTATCCAGGTAGTCAAACATTTGTACCTGCTTCAGTTTGACGTTTCTATACGTAGCTGGCAACTCTGTCTCTTTTGTAGATGATCATACATCAGGAACTATTCACAGAAATAAGAAGTGTTATGTTTCAGATCATTGCAAAAGGTTCGTGCCGATTTTCTTTTTTAATATAAAATGATCGCAACTTGATACTGGTGTTTTGTTTTGAGGCCCATTTTTGGTTCGATTTCTAGTTGTTCGTTACTTTTAATTATTGACAAATATCTTTGCGAAATGTGTGAATCCATATCTTAGACCTGTCGCCTCAGTTGACAACCGGTCTAAGAAAAGGGAAACTCTCAATTCAAAACCTTATGCAGCCGTCGTGAAATACATACTATGCACCGAAGGAAAGGGCCGGGTACTTTATATTGACGCTGTGATGCCGATTATACTCGACCTCCTTCACTGTCGATCCTCACTGGGTGTCCTATACATTCGGCCTTGTTCCACATCTAAGTTACGCTTAGAAAATCATTTAGGGTACCTCGGCGTGGTGTAAAGGTTAGCAAGCTTGTCTCGAAAACAGTTCCGACTGAATAGTGAGTTCGATCCACATTGGATGCTCCATATTTTCGGCCTTGTGCAACGCTTCGAAAATCAATACTCGACCTCCTTAACTTGATTTTGAGATTAGTTTGTTAAACACTGTAATGAATTAAAGCGGCTGACCAAATGATAAAACGAGACCAGATCACTTTTACATTACATTTTATGTAAATCTTCGTGAAATACCTCAGGTCAGTGTGTGTGTATACAGCACAGACTCGGAGCCCTCCTCAAAAACATGGACCTTACATTCACAACTGCAATGTATTCGATGCTCTATTTTCTTAATCGTTTCATCTCCAAGTAAGGCGATAAAGCCACTAAGGCGCAAGAGGCTACTAAGAAAAAGTAAATAAGAAAACTTTAGTGAGGAGAAAGGAAAATATAGAAACAGGATTCAAAACGACAAAACATGGCGATTGACGTCACATTTAAAATTTTGAATATCTCAGTTGACAGGAAAGCCGGAAGCCGTAATATACCTATCTCTGACATGTAACTTAGTCCTATGTTTAAAAACCAGTTTCAGTTTGACGCTGAACTCGGCAGCCGATGGTGAGGCCACCTGATATGAACTTTTCACATTGCAAAGTCATTATTACATCATTATTACATCAGACCTTTAAGGGAAATAATGAGTGCATATTCTATTCTGACACCATCGCACTGCACAAAGGTTCTTAGCTACCATACTCTGTTAGGATAAAATGCAGGCAAATAATTGGAATTCAATAAAAATACAATTTAGTTTGAGTTGCTATATGAAAAGCAAAGATATTGTTTAGATTTGCATGTGGGTGTATGATTGTGTAGTGCCAAATATGTATGGTGTGGTCTCATACGTGTGGATTTTCATCGAGAATGAAAAAGAGAAAAAATACATTAGAGTATAAAAATGAAGATATACAAGAGAGAATAAATAGGAAGAGTGGAGAGCCATGAAGAAATTGAAAGAGCTAAACATAATCAAACAGAGGCAGTTACATATGTACAAATAAGATATAAATCTTACAAATGAACAGCGTTATAATAGTTACATATGTAAACACGCACACACACACACACATATATATATATATACTGATGGATAATAGTTATATATGAACAAAGGAATAACTGTAACATATGAGCAAAATGAGATATCACGGTTATATATGAACAAAGTGAGATATAAAAGCTATATATGAACAAAGTGAGATATAAAAGCTATATATGAACAAAGTGAGATATAAAATTTATATATGAACAAAGTGAGATATAAAAGCTATATATGAACAAAGTGAGATATAAAAGCTATATATGAACAAAGTGAGATATAAAATTTATATATGAACAAAGTGAGATATAAAAGTTATATATGAACAAAGTGAGATATAAAAGTTATATATGAACAAAGTGAGACATCACAGTTATATATGAACAAAGCGAGGTATCACAGTTATATATGAACAAAGTGAGATATCACAGTTCTACCTGAACAAAATGAGATATCACAGTTACATATGAACAAAGTGAAATATAAAAGTTATATATTAACAAAGTGAGATATAAGTTATATATGAACAAAATGGGATATAACAGTTACATATAAACAAAGTGAGATATCAAAATTTTATATGCACAAAGTGAGATATAACAGTTACATATAAAAAATATGAGATATAACAGTTACATATAAACAAAGTGAGATATAAAAGTTATATATAAACAAAGTGAGATTGGTAGATGTATAACAGACTTAGATAAATAGAACGTTGAAGTGTGAAAACAAAAAGTAAACGCATTTATACTCAATTTAAGAAGCCAACTAAAAGTCGCCTAAACATTTGATTAAAATGTTAAATGACGAAATTTCGAGTCACATACTCCCAAAATTCTTGACTTTGGTATAAAATATTTCTGTCTGACAATTAGTTGTAATGACGATTAGAGCTGAAACTTAAATTAAAATTATTAATTTCGATTCATTATAAAAGATAAATTAGTATAAAGATTAAATTTTGTAGAAAGAGAAAATGAACAATGATTGTATTCCGAAAGATTAAAAAGTTAGGAAGGAAAATGTTTAATGTGACCTCTTAAATACAAAACACTATCAAATGAAGCAGAAATAGACGCAAAGTGACAAGTGAATGTAATACTGTCTTTTAAAAGTTCAAATAAAAATATGAAAAAGAAAATGAAAGCCGAATAAAATACGAGAAGTATGCTAAGATTTTAAGCTATCTTGAAACAAACCGGATTAGCGCAGAGAAGGCTATCTTCTTCCAACGCGCATGCGCGATAATAACGCAACACTTTCCAAGCGACCCAATCATGCTTATCCGTTAAGATGTGTCCATTATATAGAGAATTTTTTTATTTTCAAATTTAGTTTCTTTTTTTCTCTTTGAAAAAATTGTTGCATTTCTTTCCTTGACATTTTGGTCGCCTTTTATTTTATTATTGATGTATTTATTTTATTTTTGTTTTTTCTGTTTGTTTGTTTTTTAATTTCTTCTTATGATTTTTTTACCATTCCCTATATCACCGCTTGTTATTTGGTTGTTGTTTTATTTTTCCTTCTTTTTATTTTCAAAAAGAATTATTTCACTTTTCTCATTTAGTTTACCATTTTTTCATCGATACTTTCCATCCTTCATTTTCCCGCTAAGTTTGATCTTTCATTCTCGCTTTTCTAACTTTTTTAATGGATACAATATAAATACATTAACAAATATAGTCGACTATACTTTTTTTTATCTTCATTTTATTTTTTCTTTATACTTTTTAATAAATTATTCAACCGTTGTTTTATCGTCTTTGCCCCCTCTTTTATTCGTTTCTATTTTTTCCTTCTTTCTATTTCCCTTCATTATTTTCCCTTTGATTCGCCATCCATTTTTCTTTCAACTTCCTTCCGTATCAGTTTTAGCCAATTTCCACTTTTTCCAGCTTTTTCCCCAACTGTCTATTATCTGACTACTTTTCGTTCCTCCTTGATATATTTAACTTTCTTTCTTGAAGTTCTAGTTTCGGCTCCACGCTTTCTTCCGCAATACATTTAATGTTCTTTCAACAAGAAAAACAAAATAAAGAAATGATAAAAATGTAGTCCTTGACAAAATCCATAAGATCGAAATTCTCATTCAGGTTAGAAATTTGCACTCTGACTATTAGAATGAGAAGCTTGTACGCAGCGCATTGAGGTCAAATGCTTGCAACTGGCCCGTAAGCTTGCATTAGGTCCATTAGGTTTTCGATTGATGCTTGCTTCGATTCACGTGTTAAGGTTAAGTTTCTTGACGGAATCTTCTTTAGCAACTTCTTATATATATATATATATATTTTTTATTTTTTACGTTTTCCCTTTTAAAGAGTTTTAGGGTTCTAGATGGTGATCTAGAGGATTTGCAAGCAAGGATTACTTTGGCAAATATTGTTCGAGTATTAAATAACAATGGGCGTTATTATTGACCTTGGGTTGAATTACAGTTTGACCTCTTATAAAATCGCAGCATGGAAATTGTTGAAGCGATGACCTTAAAATGTTAACAAGATTTTTAATGGTTTATTTACCGAGGTTAGCTTTTACAATAATTCCACTAGATGTGAAGCTTTGTACACTTTTATCAGATATGGCTAAGAATACGTAAATACACTGACAGAAAACAAAATTACAACACTCCGAATACATGTTTCAAATTAATCAAGAAAATAGTACCCTAAATAAAGAAGATAGTACCCTAAATAAAGCTGAATTACAATAAATGATTTTATATAGAAATCAGCTACGTAGACAGAGCCCAAAATAAGAGTATAGCAGCCATACATAAATACCTTATTGACACACTGTATATCCTTCTCAGAGATTATTTGACCACTGAGCCATATAACAGTGTAACTGTTTAAAAGTCGGGGTACAGTCTGTTGATTGATTCATTTATTTGTTTTTTACGGTTTATCAACCCTTTACCGGTTATTTAAAGCCAGGAAATATTTTTAGATCGTATGAATTTTTTGAGATAATAATGATCTACTGATACAAATTTTACTAATTATCCCATAGCTGACAGGGGAGAAGAGGTGGATTTATAACTTTCCCAATGTTATTTGCGCGTAAGTGATTATAACGAACCCAACCGGAATTGGAACTCAGCTCTTCGATTTCCAATTTCGAGCCGTTATTCTTTAGAACCCAGCTTACAGGTCTCAGTATTCTCAAACGACCACTCATTTATGTTCTGATTAGGCTCGACATTGTTTAACTTCAGTGATCATTGAGAACCGTTGTCTCAACGTGATTTGGCCGTAAGCCAGATACAGTCAAGGCACTGGTATCAGTGTTAGGTAATTCATCACGTGATCGTGGATTTTGAAAACTGTTAGAATATCATGTCGAGTTATCCACCTTTCTCAGAGCAGTGGGGGAATCAATTAGGCGTTCATATACTCACCCCCGCCCCCATGATAGGTAAGGTCAGTTGTACTAGGTTACAAGAGAAATATCTGGTCTGAGCCATTCTTTGGAAAGACAGCTATTTTAAATACAAAATAGTTCCTCCCACCAAAGTGGCTACCGGCGCAGACTTAAGCCATAGCTGGTACGGAGAAAAGAGGTGGATTTATGCTTCCTCGGGGCAATGGAGAAGACGTAGAAGACTTGATCAGAATTTGAACTCGGTTTTCTACGCCGATAACGATTATACTACCCTCTCAACTACGCGCACGTACGTATTTAGAAAATTTACAAAATATGCCTTGCCCATCATATTTAGTGAAACCTATATATGAATCTATAGTAATGGTAAAGTTTTTTTTTCTTATTTTCTAAACATGGTTAGTATGTTGTAGCCGTATTTATCATTGATATTAAGTGCGGTCTTAGTTACTCATACATAAAAATCTACATATTTAGTTAAAAAAAACAAAAACATAATTGATAATATCCAATAGAATTTGCCGAAAGAGCTAGAATATATAAAAATTTAAATGGAACATCAATTGCAATCTTCTGTCTTCTTAGATCCCGTCCATTGTTTGTCCTTTCCTTAGTAATCCTTATTCGCAAAATCGAAATTATGATCTGCTTTAGTTGTAGTTGTGTGTACATAATTTCGATTTTGATTCCGTGAAGATTTTAAAATATTTTCATAAAAAAATTTTTAGGCGGATTTATGAAGCAGACATAATATCCATCTCACGCACGGTGAATACTAGACCTGGCTTCTTTAGTATTTCCCCTTTTCTAGCGAGATTAATGCTCGACAAGCGTACATATAAATTTTAGATCAAAATAGAATTTTCATTTTTCATTAAAAACACTCAAATTTTAGGAATACGTTTTCACAGCGTCGCCCACGTGACGACAACGTGACCATGTTTAAACGGAACGCTGATCTTATAAAACTTTCATGTTGAATTGATAATGTTAATTATATTTTATGAATATGTCCTAAAGATGGTTTATTAGACCGAAACGTCCGACGTTGACATTATATTAACATTAAAACAGCATAATTGCATATAAGGATTTTTGTTTGTTTTTTCCGTATATTTTTCTTCATATATATATATATATATATATATATATATATATGGACAGTTTTTACACACTTTATGTCCAGTAAAGAAAATTCTTGCACGTTGCACAGAACTTGAATAAAACTCTTAAACGTAGTACCTTGCCAGTCGTCTTTTATATATATATATATATATATATATATATATATAGCCACGCCTAGCTTCATATTTGACGATGGGGTAACAATTTTTGTTGATACATACTGTCCAAATAAAAAAAAGTGTGTGAAATGGCTACCCATCCTACAAATACACACACACATACACACACACACACATATATATATATATATATATACACGCGCAAATTAGTTAGATATTTAAATATATATCTTAAATATTTATGTTTGTATATATATGTGTTGTACATGTGCTCAAAATCTATAATTAGACATTTAAGATTGTCTGCACAATGAATTTAAATTTTTGGTCACTTGCCAAATGCATTCGTTTCTTGGCCGAACTTTGGAAATAAGTCGCTGACCGACAAAGCACTCCTGTCTCGAATCGCTTGATTGACTATTTGCTTGTCTGCTTTGTTTACTTGCACTTATAGTCAACGAAACGTACGGCTGAATGAGAAGCAGAACACGTGATCAAGTATTCGGCACCTATATTATCGGTGGCGCTCAGTCATATTCTGATTCGATGATTCAAAAAGGTTCCATGATGAAAATGACATTTACATTGTCACACACACGTTCCATTTGTTACTAGCCATAGTCAGTGCTCAGACGAGCAACCTTTAAAAATCACGATGTTAAAAGCGGATGGATTTTCTATTTGTGCGCTATTCTATCTTAAATGATAGGATGAGTGTATCTTCCTCAATATGCACCAAATATCCACATATAAATATGTAAAACGCAATCTTCATTCTCCAACATGAAATGCAAGGAACAATCTGTAAAACAAACCCAAGAAAAAATTAATGACGTTTGGATAGCGGGGGGGGGGGTTCTTCTTCACGTCCCCGATACTTGTCAGATTTAATCCTTATATATTTTTGAAACATTTCCAGTAAGAAATAAAAAAAAAAATCGTGACTGGGTTTGGATTCAAATTGTCCTTATCCAAGACTGGTTGATTTATACAAGAACATTTTCTCTGTTTTCTGGTTAACAACAAAAACAACAATACAACAACAACAACAATACAACAAAAACAACAGCAACAACAACAACAATAATAATAATAATAATAATGATTCCCTATGATTAGAGATAGTTGTTGATTGGTTTGGATGTTCTTGTTTAGCGTCATATCAACACATCTATGGGTAATTTAATGCCAAAATTAATTCAAGAGAATGACATTATTTTATGATTAAATTATAATTACTTAGCTACATTTTGTCTATTACAAATAATCTTATAAATTCAAACAAGGAATGGAAATTTGTTTCTCCTTAAAAGAAATAAGAAAATCATAGTAATTTTTCTTTTTTTTTTTTTGACATCGTATGTCAGGTTTTTGATTTTAGTATAAAATGCATTGATTGTTATTTTACTATAAAAAATTTAATGTTGTGAATTTCTTTTATAAAACTGTGTTTGTGGTGTTTTTAGGATGAAAATGTATTTTTAAAAATTCCAAGTGTTTCGCTTTTAGTTTTTACGGGCAAATAATGTTGAAAAAAGGTATGAATCCTCCTCTTAATATCCCGGAAATTTCAACTGTATTTTTTTCAGGCTTTTTCGTTCCCATTTTCCTTAAACGTTCTTCATGGCTCACATGTTCAGTCCATGGCATCCTCAGCTTTCTTCCGTTGAAACAAATCTCTACTGCCTGAAGTCTTCATTTTAGCTGTGTTATATATGAATAAAGTGTCACTGCCGACACTGGAGTTTGAACGCAGATCATCAGAGAGCAAATACAGGCGATCCCATTTTAAATAAGTAGATCACGTGTTGATAAAGGAAATGTATATATATGGGAAGTAGCGTCTAAGTGATCATTATACGGATTACTACACTGATTACTATTCGGTGGTTACTTTTCGTGCAAGTACTATTAGTGCAAGTACTATTCGAAGGCGTCTGACATCAGTATTGTTCAACGGCGTTACTATAGTTGTATCTGCGATTACAAAGGCTCCATTACAACAATTACATAGGCTTTATTACAACGAGCATTACGAAAGTATTCATTACATTTAGCGGCCTTAATGTTCGCCAAATTTCGCTGACAGGAATCGAACCTGGATTGCTATACGGAATCCGTTGTTTAATCTGAAGCTCTATACCATTTAGCTATAGAGAAACGTCTGGTTAGTAAAGTCAAAATTACTCTTTTTAAACACACAATATTCGACGATTGTTCTCGATCAATCATATATATATATATATATATATATATATATATATAAGTATTTTGTACTCGGCTTCCAATTAATTTCCATTTAAGAATTTTTTCCCTATATATTGTCCATCTTTTTATTGATAATTATATATTTGTTAACCTCAATTCATCTCTGTTCGACGTTCGAAACCGGTTAGCTAGCTGGTTTTTCATTTTTTTTTCTTTTAATTGCTATTATGAGTGGTAATACAAAATTTGTCTATTCATGGTGATTATATATATATATATATATATGTGTGTGTCTGTGTGTGTGTGCGTATTTACAAGGGTAAATATATTAGCGTGTAAATTACTCCCTGGAGTGATTTGTATTACGTTTATTTATCATCTCTCAGTTGCGTCTCTGTCTTTGGACAGAGTGCATTCAGGGGCTAGTCTATCAAAGGACAGAGTTGCAACTGAATAAGTTTATACTGAAAAGTCCCCAGCCCTGGGGAACAGCTGCCCGAGGCCGCGCCCTCTCATGGCACCAGAGAGATTGATCAGTGCTTGCACCGAGGCCGGCGCAACAAACGTTTGCGGGGGTAGTGGGCAATTTTTGTTCCTTGCCAGGTTGTACGCGGTCGGGTCCCGCCACCTTAAAAAAGACCTTGTGTCACATCTCGTCTCAGTGGGAAGACAGAGCAAATACCGTGTGTATTTACGAGGGTCGGTCAAATAATAATAATAAATTGTAATGGCAATTCTTTAATTAAAACTGTTTTAATAATAGAGGCAAACAAATTTCTCTCTTCCACTCCGAGTTTGCAGACAATTTAGAGTTTTTAAAAAAAAAAAAATATAGTAAAATAAAAAAATAATCCATGCACTGCTGACTGATACATTAAAAATAATAATTAGAAAAGACGTTAGAGCTATATATATATATATATATATATATATATAATATATATATATGTTCTTGAGTTTCAAATTCGTGGGCTTGGTTTTATCGTTTTAATTCTAAGTCTGTAAGTGTTTAATTTTCTGTGGTATATTTTAACTTCTACGCGTTTAGTAGTGTCTGTAGGTGAAATCCGCAGTTTTATGAAAGATCGAGTGACGATGTATATTTTATGCATTTTCTTGCAGTAAAATATATTAAAATTATGTTACATATTTCTAGCGTTTATGGTATGTAATTTTTGTAGAAACAATTTCATTTGACTATTATTGATATAGTTGTGGAAATAATTATCAACTAATATTCTTTTATTCGTTTAAGTTCTCTGAAATATAATTTTGCCTGAAGAAAGTATTACATCTCATCGATACAGACATTTTTGTAACAGCTATATTTCTATGAGATTTCGTTTTTATAACTTAAGGGAAACGAGTTTTGTTTAGTGTTTTTATATATATATATATATATATATGAGGAGGTATTAAATCCATTGTAGTTGAATTCTACCTAAATATCAAAGCATGGGTTAATATTGTTATCACTATGTTTATTTTACAGTTTTAGTACGGACTTTCATAGATGGATTATTGACTTTCAATCTATATAACATTATTTTGCTATTCTGGAAATCTTAACGCGTATAGATTGTTGGTTTGTTTATTTTGTTAATAGACTTTTTTGTTAATGTATGACATGTAATAGTTGGATAAGGTAGGGCCTAAGGGAGTACGCATACTAATGCTGTTTTTGCGGGTGGAGATTTTTTATTTTTGGATGCGTGTTTATAAACACTGCCACATATAATGTTGATTTTTGTGTTCACGGGAACGTTGTTTTTCGAACAATTGAAGCGAGGGTTGATGTCGGTGATCTGAAGGAATTCGTTTGTCGATGTGATTGTTTGATATATATATATATATATGTATGTGTGTGTTTGTGTGTGTAAAAATATATAGAAAATAGGAAAGAACTCGTTAGGTAAATAATCCAAAGTTCTTTAGTATTTTTGTTATTATTTTTAAAAAAAATAGTGCTCGATACAAAAGTAGAGCATAAATATAATTATTTATTTAAAAATATGATTCCAACGCTACATAAGAGTTCTCATGTTTCAAAACAAGAAATTTTTTTCGGTTCCAAAAAAATTTCGCTTGAAGATGGAACAGAGCTTAGTACTTTAATTAAATTTAATTCAAATAATTATATTGAAGTTTTCGGCTGTTGTTTTGAGAACTCTTATGTAGCGTTGGAATCATATTTTTAAATAAATAATATATATATATATATATATATATATATATATTTTAAATTAATTGATTTAAAATATGTTTTTTTCGCTACACAGTTCTAACCATGTTTCAAAAATGGAAGCTAAGAGCCCCTGAATTTAATTAAATTAAAGACATTAGTTCCATTTCATCCTCAAGCGAATTTATTAATGCTCTGTAAATTTACATTGAGCACTATTTTTAAAAATAAAATATCTATAAGAACACCTGATTATATATCTGACTGTTCTTTTATATATATATTATATATATATATATATATATATATATATAATATATATTCATATATTAGGCAAAGCGATAATGCCAGTAAGACGCAAAGGGAGACTTAGTGTGAAAGAGAATGAGCAGATTTTAGAAGGGACCGGAAACCGGAAACTCAGTTCCAGTCCGCAAATCTATACTCCTGTTCAAGAGACCGGGGATTGATGGTTTTTGATAAGCGACGCACGGATTTAAGTTATGTCTTTTTATAATCGGTCAGATTTCCCCAAAATAAAGAAAATACGATTGAGTTAATCAAAAAAAAAAAATGTTAACCGGCTTGTCACAATGAACAACACGGAAGTAGGAACATTAAAAATGAACGAAATCATTTGCGACTGCCAAGCAGGGTATCTTTACGGAAAAAAACACATAACACCTGACATCTGATGATACAAAATTCATGAATCCATTTTTTATATGTAGGACTTAGATTACTGTTGTGGATTCCGGGGATGGAATCCGTCACAAATAAATAACAACGCCAGTAATAGGAATAGGAAAAATATGTGTATTAACGTAAGGATACAAAGTGAAATAAAGATTAGTAGTTCAGGAACGCGGGTTAGTGGAAAAGTATATTTAAAAGTCTCTGTAATGGAAGCCGTAATTATCTCTCTTTCTGGACTCTCGTAACTGAGTAAACACCTGTGTCGACCTTCTTTGTCACGCTATCTCTCCGTAGTATAAATATACATTGGACGAGTCCATTCTGTGTACAAGGGGCGAGCCCCACAATAATTACGTTCGCCTATAGTAAATCCCGGTTAGTGATCGTGTTTTTTTTTTTTTTTTTTAGGATCGTTTCACTCAATTTGTTAAATAAAGCCGGGGAGTAAATCTACTCTTTTCTCACTTCGCTTTCTGTTTCTTCATTATGCGTACCAGAAATTGAATATAGAATAGCCTGTGCTTGGGGTGGATTTGCGCAACACCACACGTTCAAAACATTAACCTAAAAACAAAACAGCTTCATCATATCATATGGATGTCATGCATGGCGCCAGAATAGTTCAGACATATCTAAACTGTCAGTTGTATACAACCGCTTTCTAAGATCAATAGTTAAAAATATATTCTAGCAAATGAAGCATGTAACTCTGAGCGAAGACAATTCTTCTTGGAAACTTATGGACTGGTAGTACAGAATCACAAAACAGGACTCTACTAAATAACAGAAACCACATCAATGGGGGACTTTCAATACTAACAATAACTAAAACGTAAGCACATGTAACTAAGAAAAAATAATGACATAATGAAAATGTTTACCTTGCACACTATTACAAACAAAAGGATAGAAAGGAAGTCTCCATCAATACTGAAAAGATCTATAACAATTACTGGACTTGAGAAACTTATTTACCTGAACAATATTTGCAGACAAAGATGTTTGATAAATTTCAACAGAAAGTAGCACGGACTACCTAGTCAATGAATGCTGAGTGTTTTCTTATGAGGAAACTGATGATATTACTTTAATGTGAAAAGTACGCAGGTGTAGGCTTTAAGAAAGCTTTATTCAACTGACAATAGAAAGTTCGCGTATAATGTCTTTTTATAGTCCCAGTAAACAGAAGTTGCTCTCTCAAATAGGAGAGTAACAAAGCAAAGGGAGACCACTCTTGATTATTCATAATTACCATTAACATTTCGGATTGTAAGTATCCATTTTCTTATAAGTTTCTATTTACCTTGAAACTTTCTTGTTGCTCACATGTTATCTTCATGCTATATTGATGGCCATTATTAAATGAAAAATATTCTTTAACCCTTTGCTTGTCGAGAACATTTTCGTGTGTATTATCCAAACGTTCTTGCTCGTTTTCAGATTTATAACGGTTGCAAGTCAACTCAGCTTACTTGATAAATAAAATGTACTGATATATTGTTGTAATTTTGACTAATCCTCGTCGCCAAAATGTTGTAACCTAGAGAAAGCAGGTTACTGAATAACGAAGGTTGGTAGTGAACGATAATACTTAGGACAAGGACAACACATATAAGATTCGCCAGCGGCGCGTAGAAGAAGTAATCAACTGCTAGAAATTAGTCAAGTGAATTCCATAATGGATCTCCAACTGCAGGTCAGATGTGACACAAGGACCAATTTAATGTGGGGTATCCGAGCCCGTAAGCTCGGCCAAAAATTCCCCATAGACTCCGTATAAAACGGGATCGGGTGGCTGTTTCCGGAGACGAGAATTCCCCTCGACAGAGCCCCGTCTGAGGTTCCTGCCTGCACGGAGGCAGAGAGTTTGATCAGCACAGTTGGAGACGAATCTCCAACAGCAGGATATCTACCAATCGCCCCCACGCGGTCAGATATAGAACAAGGCCGAATTTAATGTGGAGTATCCAAGCCCGTAGTCTCGGCTAAAATTTTCCAGTAGACACCGTACTCCAACTGCAGACCAACATACAGTATTTACTACTGTATTTATGTGAATGGGGACATACCCATTATCGTCCGTAGGTATGCTACAACATATACAGTGCTTCACATAATAATAACGTATAAATCATAAGTTATTTGCATTACGCTCTTTGCATCACATGTGATTCACAGTTTTTGATTATGTGAAACACTATATATTAACATATTTGCCAAATAAGCTGAGTTGCTCTACAATAGTTATAAATCTGAAAACAGGCAACGACATGCGGTTATATATGATGCAAAAAATATATTAGATTAGGATTTTCCTCAGATGTCCTGCTCAATAGCAGACTCTTTTCTTAAGCGTCCTTAGTTTTACCACTCTCTTAAAATCATAGTTCGTTTGCCCTACATATGCACAGACGTAGAAATCACATGTCCTGTGCATCACATATGATGCGCATGACAGGTAAAGGGTTAAGAATAAGTGCCCGTATGTCATATGATTTTACAAATACACAAATGGGAAGCATTAAGAACGTGTAGTACTCGTCGTAAGGCGAGATTATATTTATTAAATATTTACTAAGCCTAGTTTAGCCAGGTATAAAGACACAAGGTTAGACCCGCAGTGCGGATCTATCTCTCTTTTTTAATAATGGTTTACAGAATTACCTTGTTAACCACTGCTTCACACCGAGGTGTCTAGCGAAATTAAATATTTATATCGATATAGCTGTGAACTACGCGCTGAGCTGTTAAAGTCAAGCAAGTACAGAAAATTGAATTATCTGGAAAGGGTTATAATAGAAGATGGAAATTGTGACACAGAAGCCTGAAGGCTAATAGGAATAGCGAAAGAGGTTTTACACATATTTTTAAAAAAAATCATTTCACCCTAAGCAAGGCGATAATGATGTTAGTCTGCAGGGGGTTGCAAGGACTGAAACTGAAAAACTGAGAAAAGGAAGGATTGAGGAAAGGACAAAAGATGAACGGGATTCAAGAAGACTGAAGAAGACGATTGACGTTGTATTTAAAGTTTTGAAGATTGTACTCACCAAAAAAGCAAGTAAACGGAAGAGAGTTCAACAGATGGGAAGTGTGAGAAAAGAAACTGTTGGAGTAGAAGTAGCAGTTGCATTTAACTATTTCAACAATAACAATATGGAACCTAGATGCCAATTGAGCAGCACGCCTAAATTCTTGTAATCGGGGCACCAGGGGGGGGGAAAGCTAGTCAGAACAGTTGCCATGAAAATATTTGTACAGAATACAGAGGAAAGCCACATCGCGCCGGTGGGAAAATGGCTGATCGTGATGCCTGGCCCGGATTCTTTGGATTTTGTCAAGAATTTCAAGATGAACAGCAGAAGCACTACACCAGATATGACAACCGTATTCAATGCACGGATTTGTAATTGTGCAAGATGGATTCTGACGAAGTGAAGGATTAAGAAATAGATAAGTTTTCCTGTGAATCAAAGAGTGCCGAAAAGCTATGTAATATCTAATCTCCTATATGGCAGTAAATGCTTTAGCGAATAGCGAAAGTTGCCTTCCAAAAACTATAAAGAGTATTAAAAAAAAGAAAAGAATATGCTCTTGGAAACAAAGAAATGAGTGCAGAACCGCTATGTAATATCAATCCTATATGCCAGTGAATGCTGGACACCTTCCTCTAAGCGATTAGAAGATGAGAGGCAACAGATATATGATAACGGGAAATACCATAGAGGGAGCATGTGAGCAACGAGGAAAGTTTAAGGAAAATAAGAATTAGAAAAACGCTTGTGTTTAAAATCATAGAGAGAGAGGCATTTGAAATTTCGGAGACACATAACGAGGAAAAAACACTTGGAGAGTTTGACACTCACATGGCATATGGAAAGTGACGGACGCAGAAGAAAACAGTAATTAACCTCCTCATGCTCTTTAGAAGGGATCGGAAACCCAATTCTAAACAGGAAACAAGGGATGAACCGCTAATCCTGTTCAAGATCAGTGAGGAGTGTAAACAACGAATTCTTAATTGAACTCTTTATTTAATCTACGGGGTTAGACTGTTCTTGTTCCACTGATAATGTCCATCACAATCTTATTTATATTTAATGCTAATCAGCTATTTGTCGCACGTTTCCACTAATGTAAGTACTCACCGCCCGATCCAGTGATTGAACTCGCAATCGCTATGATTCCAAATTCAAAAAACAATGCTTTAAACAACTTGGATATTGTCATGTAAATAAAGGGTTCAGTTTAAAATTCCCTGTACGTTACTTAGATCGATATACACAAGAGGAAGGACGGAGAGTACAACGGCCAAGGCGTGATAACAACAACAAAGATGAGGACAAGAGTTCGAATATAAACAGTGTAAATAATACATTAGCATTGTTTAACACAAGGCGACAGTATTAGGGCGGCTATGGAAAATAGAAATCACAGGTTTCGTGAATTTGTTTGCAAGATAAGATTGTTAACTGTCTCACAATGATAAACATTCAAAATACGATTTTCTTTGTTCACTTGTTAGCTGGCCAAGCAGTAGCGGTCTTCTTCGCCGCTGGTTAATTACAGCATACCGCCTTAGTGTCCAAAATGGACGTCATAAAAACAGTTCTTTTTCCCGTTTGAACAAAGCAGGTATTTTTTGTTGGAAATCACACGTGCTTCCCGGCGGCAATCTTCCGTATAGTTCAGTACGGTATGTAAAATAAGAAATAAAATGAAAAAATGTAAAATACTTTAAGCATTGCATGACTGAGAATTTTTTTTTTCGTGATACATGTATCAACATTTTCGCTAGGAGTTTCAGGGATCATTTGTCCAAACTCTTGTCCAAACTCTTGTCGTGCATCCATACACTGATCGAATTCAAATCAATGAGCGAATGCTTACATTCTGGGTACATCTTTTCCTCGTTTTAGCGCAATGGTTAGTAAAAGGGTTTCGGATGCTGATCACATGTCTATTATTTCTCAAAGTATTAGGAAGAAATAACCCTAACCCCAAACAGAGACACTACCTTCTTCAACATCAAAGCAGGGGTTCTTCAGGGTGACACCCTTGCACTTTTTCTCTTTGTTATCACCCTTGACTACGTATTGAACACATCCCTCGACAAACATCATTTTGAAGCTGGAAGCCAGCGTCTAAATATTGCTACTATTACTGAAGGCATGAATGATCTTTTTCCTCCCACCATTGCTCGTTTAGGAAGACAGTGGATCTGAAAAAAACAATTTTAAACTGCTCTCTTTTTTTAGCTGAATTACGCTTACGATAAATCGTGTCAAGGTGATGGAACATCTTATCTGAAAACATGGCAAAAAGAATTTCAGTTAGTTTAGTAGATTTATTTAGATATTAAACATAATTATGCTGTTACATGATTTGGACACTTTTGCTTTCACACCCGCTATGTTGAACTATACTGAATGTTTACGGAGACCATACCGAGAGTTTGAGCACATCTTTGCGATGATTTTGGCAGTGGCAGTATCTATGTGGGTGCTATGCTACGATATGAACGCTCCTGGACAACTGCCAGCCCACCAAATGATGACGTCATTACTGTCAATAATGCATAGCCAGTAGAGAGGAATAAGTGGAAAACAGGTGCTTTGCAGCTGAAAAGATACTCTATATAACGGTGTTGTTTTTATTTTTTAACCAATGTTCACACAAAAGAAGGCTCAATAGCCTATCCAGGTAGAGAGTTACTGAAGGAGCTTGTTGTATGAGTGGTAAGAGTAAAAGGGAAGAGTTTATGTAGATATGTCGGAAAGATAATTTGAAATCAGTGAAAATACTAAGGGGTGTTTTAGAGATTCAAAGTGATTTACTGGCAACCAATCCCACGCACTAAAGTAATATCCCTTGTGTGAATAATAATAGTTTAAATACTACTACTAATAATAGCGATAATGTTGATGACTGTATATATAATTACAAATTACATTCATAAATTAGATTCAAACTAATAAAGATGTTACCGTAACTGTCTTTTACAATATTAAAAGAGTACTACTGGTCGGGTAAACAAACTGTTACAACTTAAAAAAAAAAATTTAATATGTTCTCTATGATTGTGTTAATAAATACAGTATTTAACATATTAAATCCCTAAATCATTTGTAAATAAGTTAAATATCTAAATTGCTAGCAAACATCAAATTAATTTCTTCGGGGTTTGTTTGACATCTAAATTACTATCAAACATTAAAATCTATTTTGTACATAAATTGCTAAAACTTAACAACCATCTCCTAAATATGTAAAAGTCATTTACAGCCTCTTTCTCTTTATTTCCCTCTCCTTCTTCCTTTTTCCTTTTTCTTTTCTCTCTTCTCCCCTCACATTTCAATATATCACTTCCGTTAAGCTAACCGTTTATGAATAGGTCAAGGTCTGGTCACTCCTCCTCCCCCAATACTAAGTATAATTGAGAGAGATATTAAATTAAACCCTCCCTACACTCTACCATGTCTCTCTAACTACTCCTATTACACTCTGTTAAATTACAAAAAACTTACACTACCCATCAATTTTCATTTCATTTTTCGTTTCATTTTTGGAAGTGCTATCTGATGATCCGGAGTCCTTTGAAAGGGCTCTGGTGAAATAAATTATTATAATGGAACCTTAAAGTGGTCTGTTTTTGTTTTTTATATTATATATATATATATATATATATATATATATATATATATATATATATATATATATATATATATACTGTATTGGGGCAACGATCCATCTTTTTCTAAAAGTTTCATTAAAAATGACTGTCAGGTTACTGCGGTTAAGATGTTTTATTAAATTTTTCTTGTCTTCTTATAAGTTTCTTCTTTTCTGGGCATAAATTATGTAGAAATAACCCAAATGTTCTTTCGGCTATACTTGTAGCCATTATCATGCATGATATTTATTTTTACCTGAATGTATGGAGATATATATATATATATATATATATATATATATATATATATATATATATATAACAATTGTAATTATGAAAGTTCTGAAAGATAACGTTTTGGAGACAGTTTGTATATTTTGAGTGCTTAGTCTCTAGAGATGGATAGTAAATGATAAAATAATTCTGTTTATTTATCTTATGACTAGGACAGTCATAAGATAAATAAACAGAATTATTTTATTATTTACTGTCCATCTCTAAGACACTGGGTTTCGCAGAATTACATTCTAATCTTGAGGAAACTTGATTGTAAAGTTTTATTTTTATTTCTTTAAAATATTATCTCATGCATATAAGCAAACATATTCAAATACTTTTACGTCATAAAAATATGCTTTTAAGTAAGTTTCTGAAAATAAATATATGATCATGTCTCCTCAAGGCAGGATGTATTTATTTTAAATTTAGCCTACAGGCTGTCCTAACGCAAGTGAAAAGATTTTATTTTTCTCATTATTTATATATATATATATATATATATATATATATATATGATGAGGAACACTCTCGCCGATTCGACGTATGAGGACTCAGTTTTCTTTTCAGCTGTTTTTTTTATCTTATACCTTAAATGGTATTTCAGTTCAGCTGCTGAATTTCCCACGCACACAAACATATATATATATATTAAGTAATTCATTGAGTCTAGAAGAATAACAGAATGCAGAAAGCACTGGACGGCCGTTTCGTCTTATATTTGGGACTCATCCCCTATAGAGAATTGAAACCCGGACAGTTACATTGACAGGCATACCAACTGCACTAACGGGAACTAGACGCGATATTGCGCCGCTCGTTCACATATTCCGTGGTGGAACTCATTCAAGTTCCTTTACATAATTATATCAAATCCTCCTTAATTTCTATCATTTTCTATATTCTTGCTTGAACCAGCTCCTAATGCTTTGGATGGAGCGGCTTGGTGATGGTAGTCGTGGCTCTCGGAGGCGCAGTCCTATGGGTAAAGGAACATGGATGAGTTCCACCACGGAATATGTGAACGAGCGGCGCAATATCGAGTGTAGTTCGCTACCTCCTCGTCACCGAGGCCTGTTAGTACAGTTTGTACGACCTTTGCCTGTCAATGTAACTGTCCTGGTTTCAATTCTCGGTAATGGATGCGCACTGATGATGAGTCCCAAATATAGGATGAAACGGCCGTCCAGTTTATTCTGTTGAGGTTTCTGCTAGATTCGATGCATTACTTAATTATCTCAAATCCTTCTTAATTTCTATCATATATATATATATATATATATATATATATATATATGATAAAATATAGTTTTAAGTTTATAGGTTAAAGTTCTCAATATTAGGGATAGATTGTATGTAAATATGAAAGTGAACATTAAAGTCAACACCGAGGAGTGACAGTCTGTTTCATGCTAAATGCGATCGTGAGTCCTGACGATCGTGTTTAGCATGAAACTTCAATGTCACTTATAACTACATGCAACTGTTACTAAGTTTTAATGAATTCCTATTAAAAATTTTACTAAGAGTTTTGCTTTATGAGACAAAAAATTCTTTTAAATAAGCAAGATATGGCCTTTCTTCCGTTTGTAAATTGCGAATTGTAAGTTATTTTGAATAAGGAAAAACACTCAAAAATAATTATTCCCGCTTGTTTCTGAAAAATGGAATCAACTGGATTTTTCTTTGATGAAAACCGTGTTTGATTCAATGAATTTAAGTTCTGAAAAAACATTCATGGCTTGTTAATAAATGACTAAATATATTATCCTCATATCTACCTTTGTAAGACATTTCAATGCTTTTGATATGGAAATATTTTTTCCAGTTGACAGAAATATAGCGTGTATTCTGTTAATCCGAAAAACTCAAACTGGCCATTTTTCAACGCCAGGAAAATTAAGTGAGCGTATGGAGTTAGATATAAGTATATACGCGCATGCGCAGAAGCAGATATTCTTAAGTGTAGAGATTTATTTATAAATATACACGGGTAATAACATCAGAGTATTAAATTTAAGGAAAATCAAACTTTTTCTTACCTCTAGACATCTTATTCACTTTGCTCTGGAGGAATGATTTAAGAAAAGATCAAATGTAGGAAAATTATTAAAAAGACATAGGTGGAAGTCGCTGGAAGGTGGAAAATTTCAAACGGAATAAGTAAAATAGATTATTTTATTCCAGAATAGAGAGAAAAGAGATGAAAGATAATGGGTCAAAGTGATTCGAATTGGTTTTCTTGGAGATGTTTATTTGTTTTCACACGAGGAAATAATTCGGAGGTGAATCTGTTTTCTCTGAACCACAGTTTTGACAAACATCAAATCGATGGTAGTTCTTTAAATACCCGCTTTGTAAAATAAAACCATTCTTTGCTGTACCTCGTCAGATTACAATTTTCATTTGAATGTCATGCACAACTCATTCAGAAACATTATAAATGCAGACTGTATACAGCCGCTTTCTCGGATGACTCATTAAAAATATTGAGAGAACCATCTTTTATCGGTCCATGTAGACTGGCGCTACAGAACCAAACTCTAAGAACTGTACCAAGTAACAGAAACCACATCACACGAGGATTAACAACAGCAGCAACAAGTAAATTGGATAGCACATGTAACTAAAAGAACAAATAATGACATAATCATGATTAGGTACGGAATCATCTGTTGGTAATGGAAAGAGCAATAACAGCTATTGGAATTGAGAATTTCCTGAGTATTTTCCTGAGAATTCTTTTAATAAATTTCAACCCAGTGTTGTACTGACCGTTGGGTCAATGAATGATGATATAAGGAAACAGCTAATATTAGCATTACAATTATCATTCTTTCTATATTTTACTCTTCAGGACGTGAGCGATCATGGTTCTTGACAACGTTCTATTCTTCGTAGCTCTTTGCAAATTTTGTCCCTTATTAGCCCAGGCTTTTATCTACCACCCATTTACACACGCTCGTTAGATAGGTTTAGTCATTGCTCTCCTCTGCTTACACTTGGTCATGTATTTTTTTTTAAGCATTTCACCCCAAGCAAGGCGGGAAGCCACTAGGACGCAAGGGGTTACAGAAAATTTAGAGTAAGATCAGATAGGAGTGATAGAAGAAAGGATGAGGGTAGTGGATAGATCAAGGCAACTGGAGATGTTGATTGACATTACACTTGAATAGCTGGAGATTATAGCTCAGCTGGAAACAGGAAAAGGGAAGCGAGTTCCACAGGCGAGAGGTGCGAGACATGAAGCTATTAGAGTAGAAGAGATGGCTACATTTAGGAGTTTCGACAGTGAAGGGGTGAGAGCGGGATGCCAGCCTCGTAAGGCGCTGGAACTCATGACGTCTGGGAACAAGCGAATGCAGCTCCTCGGAGTTGTATCAAATACATGTCTATTGCCTCAAGTCTTTTCTACATCTGCGATAAGATTGTGCAGACTTTGTTTATTGGCACTAAATTATCTGGATTATTGCAATATCCTACCTGGATAGATTAAGATCTAAAGGATAAGGCAAATGGCGGACCAGCAAATAATCACTATACCCTTCCGTTGGTGCAATGCTGGTTTTGGACAATGTTAGACCTCTTCGCAATGATCACCTCATTGGGCCGATCGTTTACTTTTGTTAGAAAGGATATATTTCTAATCAGATCTTTTTCTCATGTTCAAGATGTGGCTTTTATAATGTTTTAAGTTAAATCCTGAAAGAGACTGATATAAAATTAACATGTTAAAATATTAGGAAAGTGTAATGTATTTTTGTGCAACTACCATAATAATATAATAAAACATAATTAAAAGATTCATTCTAAAATCTGATATTGTTTTCTGAACAATCTTATAAATTAACCTGAATAAGTAAATAACATGATTGGCTGGGCAGTGAAGCATAATAGACTGCTGCCAGTGCAATGAGCTCTGTCCTCACAGGGTGCACCCTTATTACCTGTCTTGTTTCAGACAGTATAATATAGTAAGTATCAGCTGAGTGTCTCGCCGAAAAACAATGGCTAAAAAACTAGTCTCACGGGTTGTTATTAATAAATTAGATTCTCACTCGGCATTCTGCTATTAAAGCCTTGAGTAAAAACAAAGCAAAACATTTAAATACATTTCGAAGAAACACCAAAGGATTGAAGATAAAGAAAATTAAATTTGAAAAGGGGGATAACTCTTCTAGTTGAATGAAAATGTAACAACGCAGCAAAGACGGAAAAGCCGAAAAAAAAAAAACAAAAAAAAAAAACGAAATTTCAATAAAAAAGTAAAAATGAAAGAAAAGTAAAAAAAAAAAAATTTTAAAAAGGTAATCAACCACCTGAGAATAAATTCTGTTCTTCAGAAAAAAGAAAAAAAAAACTTCTTCGAAGGAAGAAGTAATCAGTTCAGCAATTGAGTTAAATTGAAACTCGTGAATAAATTGTCTTGGATTCGCCACTGCTTTGATAGATAATTCTGTTTCTCCGTCGCTAACAGAATACTTCAAAAGGGCGTCAATAAAATCGCGTAACTTGGCTAAATGACATCTTGGGAATTTTAAGTAGAGTTCAGCTGCTTTCATTCAATTCGACAAATGGAAACACTGCGAAGTCTATCGAGCAATTTGAAGAAATTGAGATCTTGAAAAACAAGCATAACCACGAAACACAAAGGTATTTGCTCAGCCACACCAGAGAGGCTGTGAGCCGGCAAAACATACGCAGATTTTTTACACACGAGTTCAGTTCTTGCAGAGAGGTAAAGAGAATTTACTAATAAAAGATTAAAAGAAAACACAAACATTTATCGTATATATATAAGTGTGAATATAAACTAAATAACGAGATATTAGCAACTGTATATGCGTGCAATAGCGTGCATACACAGATAAGCAAATAAATATTTATTTAATTTGTGGTGCAAAAATAAAGTGAACACTGTAGTTAAACAGAGCTATGAAGTATATATTAATAAATACACATTTACTTAGATTTGTAGTGGTACTTAAAGTTTCATGGTTTCCCAATTCGTCAGGCATATATGTTGATTGAACCGCTTATTGCAGTTGTTTTTTTTAAATCCTGGGTCTCATATATATATATATATATATATATATATATATATATATTGCGTATATTTTGGAGCATGTTTTCATTGTCTCATTGAATAATTTAGACAGGTTTAATCTACTTATCAATAGGGACACCTTATATTGACGGAAAACCTTCTTAGGATTCTTATTAAAGAAAGAAAGAAAATTACCATGTTGACATATATTCATTTATTCCGAGTACTTTCGACATTGACACAATGTTATCATCAGGATGTTGTTTTTTCCTAAGACAAAATTGTTGTGTTCGTCTGAAAGTTACTTTTTTTAAAACTGTGGAGTGAGAAATGCTTAGGTTATGTATTGTAAGATTTAAATTTTCCTCCAGGGGCGGTAATTAAGTTTTGAAATGTCCATATGTTAAAAAAAACAAAAAACAAAAAAAAAAAAAAAAAAAAAACTATTAGTTAAAACCTATCTGCTATAAACATTTGTGCAGTATTCATAATTAATTTTATTACGCGTAGGTTTCAATTTTTGAATATATTTTAACTAGTAATTTAAAAAAAAAACAACATTCAGACATTTCAAAATTTAGTTACCTCCCCTGACGTTTACGTCGTTAAATTTAATTCGTACAGAATATAATCTTAGCGTTTCTCACTTCACAGATATTTCAGATGAACACAACAATTTTGTCTTAGGAAAAAAACATCATGATGATGACATTGCGTGTGTGTGTGTGCGTGTGTTTTAGAATCAAGCGCAAGTAATAGAAACTTCAAGAACGACTAAAAGTAGGGAGCGACTGTTAAAATGGGTATAATGAACAACGTGTTTGATATGGATGCAAGAGGTGGAAGTAGCATGTGAAGGCGATGCGGAAAGTTAAACGAATGATCCTTAACTTGAAGACATTGCGATTTTTTAATCAATTCACGCCAAGCAGAGCGATTATTGTAGGGAACGAACTGATAATCCTCAGTATACAAAGAACTGATACACCTCTATTAAATGGACTTTTCAAGTAGTAATATAAGCGCCTATGGCGTTGGTGTCCCGGAGGGTGTGGTCGTTTGTTTTCCAGCTTCGGCTTGAGCACACACGATGCCGAACTCTGTCTTCGGTCAGAGAGGAACCAAGACGAAGTTATGTCGAAGGGCAGAGTCTTGTCTGGGGTGGTTGACAAACCCTATCCCGTGTATGCGGTGTCTAGGGAAATTTTTGCTCTAACCTACGGGATCGTAATTCCCCACAGAAAAATTGGCTTTGTGACACATCCTGCCTCGTGGGGAGGTCGGGTAAATATCGTTTCCTTTCCTGTTTCAAACGAACTTGTAAATATTTTCTTGTATTGTTCATGTTTAAAGTAAACCCTTATAATTTGTAGTTTCCGTTCTAGTTATTATTTTAATAAGTATCCGCGGACAACATTACAAAACTTGCAACGAGTTGATTGGAAATGAGAACTCAACTTGATACGAAGCGGTTAGTTCTTCAAGTAAACACGGACATTTTTGTTTTCTTCCTCAGAGCGGTGAAGCAAGAAACACTTGGATTTTTCGGATCAAAGTAATTTTTTTCCCTATGAAAATTATTAACAAAATTTTGATACAGTTAGTTGAAAAAAAAGGAAAATATAGATCATTGTTTTCGTGACAAGTTGATTTGTAGGAAGACTTATATCGTAAGAAAATCACTTAGAGACTTAAAAAAATTGTTTTCGTTGCGAAGATGTCTTGAAAATGGATGGATTATTGACCGTAATGAAGGGTTTTGTGGAAAACCAGAAATTACAAGAAGAACAGAAAATTAAACAAGACGAAATGTTACAGCGTATCTTAACACAACAGTCTACATTAGTAGAAGCTTTGATACAAAAGAAATCAAGCGAACACAATTCGAGTTTTTTCACAGCTGAGGCTATTGCAAATTCGATTACTGAATTTAAACATTGTCCAGAAGATGTTATTCCGTTTCCATCGTATTTTATAAGATACACCGACTTATTTAAACGGGAATGTGAAAAGTGGACGGGCGAAAAGAAAGTAAGGTTATTTGGTAAAGATTAGGCCCAGACGAAAATAACAAATACGTGAATTTTATGCTTCTGAGAAAAACTAGTGAAATTTTTTTCGAAGAAAAAGTAAATATATTGTCTAGAATTTTTGACGAGAGAAGCTACAAAATTTTTGACGAGAGAAGCTACATATTCGCTACAAATGTTTAAATATTGTTGAAGGCGATGACGAGGATTTTGTTACCTATGCTGGAAATGTGAATCTAAATTGTGAACGTTATTTTTATTGCATGAACTAAATTCTGACATGTTTAATTTTTGTTCAAGGTCTTAATTCAACAAAAGATAAAGACATTCGTTCACGATTACTGACTAAGCCAGAACTGGGCTCTGAGATTACGATTCAGAAAATTACTGAAGAATGGCAGAATTGGAAATTTGAAGCATAAAAATAGAAGAAAAAGACGCATTTCAAGCTGTTCGTCCTAAAATACGACAGTAGAACGTTAAAAAAAAATGTTCGAAACCTAATCCATATTTTAGCTGTGGTGGATTACATTTCAAGAGTGAATGTTTTTTTTCATCAGAAAATTTGTCTTTGCGGAGGATATAAAAGTACTCAATGCAAAACCAAACAAAACAATTAAGAGTGGAACATAAGAAGCAGCGTAAATATAGTGTTAACGAGGCGAGAAATTAAGGAGGATCAGGTAATAGATGACGAGAATTACCCGTAACATTGGATGGAATTAACTTTAAGCCTGAAAAAGATGATTTTGTGCCGATCTATTACGCACACACACATACATATATACATAGATACATACATACAAAAATAGAAATCACACACAATGACAAGCAGTCATTGGTTAATAAATCCCCACTACGTTATTATAGACAATTTAAAAATCGCAGCAATGCGACAATTTTGTAATCGCTCTATTTTTATGTAGTCAGTTTTGTGCACTTTTGCGAGAAACGGATCACTGAAGCTTTCTTAAGTCTCCTCAAAGCTCGCTCGCTGATTGGTCAATGCTAACCAATCCGATCGTCTGAATGTGAAGAATGACTCTTCCCGCGCAGCGATCTGGAGCCTATAGTCACTTATTTAAGCAAGAGATTTCTAACCCTCATTAGTGAGAATTCAGCTGCCAAACGAATCCACGACAGTTGAAACTATGCGCCAACCTTCTCACTCACACACACCACTCACATGCAGAACATACCTTGTATACACTCACATAACCTTTTCTTGCACAGCAAAATCTTCTGAGGACAGTCATTATAAGAGACTGTCATAAACATTCTTCCAGTGAACTTTGAAATACTAAAATAACAGTTAAAGAGGGATAACTCTTGTTTTATTCAACCTTTTCTTATTTGTTGTTTGATATTGTACCTGTTGTTAAATACATATTTTACGTGTAACGATGTCTTTTGCTTATCCTTTTCCACGTCAGCCCTGTTTTCTAAACTAAAGTTAAATTAATATGGTGAAGTCCGCCACAATTTCATTATAAAAATGAAATAAAAGACAACAAAAAGGAAAACAACAACAAAAAACAAGTAAAACTAAAGGAAAAAATAAAACAATTCCTAGAAATACACCATTCTCAATATATGACAAAGTACTAATGTACGATGATTGGATAGTAATGCCTTTTTCTATTCAAAAAAGGATTTTGAAGGAATTTCATTCAAGTCAGCATATGAAATTTGAGATGTTACACATATTGGCCACGGATGGACCAGGACATTGAGAAAGCAATGAAAACCTGCAGAGATTGTGCTCTTGCAGCAAAATCCCACTAGTGAAATTTCAACCATGACCCAAAAAGGATAGGCCAGAGCTATACATAGATTTTGCGGGACCATTAAATGGGTCGTATTTATCTAGTCGTTGTAGACAGCTACACAAAATGGCTTGAAGTATTCAAATGCAGAATATTTACTTCGACATTTACTATAAGTTTTCTTCATAAGCTTTTCGTTCGTTTTGGTGTTTTCTAAACGATTTTCAGTGATAACGCAACACAATTCACGAGGGAGTGATTTCAAAAACTTTTGCAAATCCCTGGCGATTGAACATATCACTACTTCTCCATACCATCCAAGATCCAACGGGCAGGTCGAAAAGTTTGTTTATACATTCAAGAGAGCTCTTAAAAAGTCCAGCGGCATGGAGACAGAAGAGGGTTAAATACAACAATGAGTGTGTATAGAATAAACACCGATTCTGAATGCAGTATCAGGGATGGTGCCAGCCGAGTTGATGTTTACTCGAAAAAAAATCTGATGCTTAATTGCTATCAGAACGAAAAAAACAAAAAACAAACTCAAATAACACCAGAACCCGAACTAAATATTTCAGGACTCGGGATGAAGTTTTCCCCAGGATGTTTAAACGAGTAAGAGAATTTTGGGAAGGCATCTTACTTATTATAAAACGCAAATTGTGTGTGTGTGTGTGTGTCTGTACATTTATATATTGGATCGGATTTCCTACATTTTTCAACCGATTTCAACAAAACTTCACAGGACTGCGTAAAATTACCTTGCGGTGGTTCTGACAGCGCCAAAAATTGAAAAAACACAATTGTTTTTGCACGAAATCAATTTGAAAACACGATTAAGAGGCATCGCTGTCGCGAGAATGAAAGGGAGACAGCTCATATCGAGTTATACTTATTATAAAACCCAGGTTGTGCGTGTGTGTGTGTTTATATATGGGATCGGATTTCCTACATTTTTCAACCGATTTCAACAAAACTTCACTTTTCTTTGACAGATAGTGTTTCTTATTGTCTTGCACACTTTTTCTTTATTTTTACATTCAGAATACTTTAAAAATTTCATTTACAAGACAATTGTTTATAATAAAATTCTCTTCAATCTGTAGACTCATAACGATTGAAAACCATGTTTTTGTTTGAGTTTGGGTTTGACCAATTCGTAAAAAAAAAAAAAAAAAAAAAAACTAATTAAGACATCAACCTTAAACCATAATCTTTGTCAATTTTATTTTTCAGTCTTTATGATGGTCGATACTTGATCTATCTCTTACTGTTACATCCCCGGGCAATGCCGGACTCTACTGCTAGTTATTATTAGAAGACTTGGAAGAATAATGTACACGGTACGTAGTGTGAAATGGGAGCACAAAAGATACATAAATCACTTGAGACCTCGATACACTGAGGATGTGATTGCATGAAAGGAAGTAGTGATGGATACACTCCATGATATTTTCGACATTCCAGCACCATCAGCTACTGAAATTGTAGTCTCGAGATGGAACAGAAAAAGAAAGCACGTGGAACCCTTGATTCCAGATCCAAAAAGAAAAAAAGATATTAATTTTCCTATGAAAATAGTTTCGAGGGGAGGTGTTGTAGGGAAAGAACTGATAAGCCTCAGTATATAAAGAACTTATACACTTCAATTAAATGGACTTTTCAAGTAGTAATATAAGCATCTATGACGTTGGTCTCTGGGGTCTGCTTTCCAGTTTAGTCTTGATCAAGCACCAAGACGTCGAATTCTCTGCTTTCGGACAGAGAGAAACCCAGACGACGCTATGCAGAAGGGCAGTTTCGTCTTGGGTGGTTGACAAACGTGACCATGTGTATGCGAGATCTATGTGGAAGTTTTGCCCGAGCTTACGGGTTCAGAACGCCCCACATAAAAATTGGCCTTGTGCCACATGCTGCTTTGTTGGGAGTTCGGGAAAATATCGTTTGCAATCTTCTGGTAATGCCACTCCGGGCGACAAGGTCAAAGATAAATAACCAGTCGCAGCGAGACCAACCCCAAAGACACCAGTACTTTTAATTCTTTTCTTATTGTTTTGTTTTTATTTGTTGTAGGGAACGAACTGATAACCCTTAGTTATACAAAGAACTGATACACCTCTATTAAATGGACTGTTCCAGTAGTAATAGAAGCATCTATGGTGTTGGTCGCAGGGGCTTTGATTTCCATCTTCAGATGAACTTGTAACTGTCTACTTGTATTGTTCTTGTTTAAAATAAACCCTTATACGTTGTAAATTGCCGTTCTAGTTATTTTAATAACCACCCCAGGCAACATTACGAAAGCGAACAGTCTATTAAGACGCAAGGGGCTACTGGGAGTGAAATAGAATGAAAAGTCTTTATAATGATCGTAAACCCAATTCTAAGCAAGAATCAAGAGATAAACCTCTACTCCAGTTCAAAAGAATAGGATAAGATAATGAAATGAGTGATAGGCGAACGTAAGTACTCCCATTAGTATTCAGGCAAGCGTCTACGTAGGAATCTGTTCTACAGAATAGCTTGGGGAAAACAGATGAATGGAACTTTCACCTAAGATTTCAAATACGGAGGTAATGAAGATCATTCGACTCCGTGGAGGTGGCATGTCATGTCATATATTTAAAGATCTAAATTAGCGGAACTAATGAATGGAACTCATCCGAACGCGGTAGCAAATGAGGAGCGATAGGCTTTTAACGCTTCATTTAGATAAGAAACCGTATATGACTTGGAACATTGTCTCGTAAAAAGGGTTTCCACTCTCAGCTTTTCACTCAAATTATGGCTTATTGTGGGTATGACGTGACTAGAAACTTAGCCATTACTTACAAACTGCATGAAAAACATCTCTACACACCTCATATATATATATATATATATATATATATATATATATATATATATATATATATATATAATAGTACTGTCTCGGTACGGTCTCTCGGCAAACAAGTATGATGTTGCAAGACTCGAGACTTGTCATGACCCCAAATCATAACATCATTGACGAGGCGATCCTGCCCACTCGTTGGAGTGTTTTTCACAACAATATATATATATATATATATATATGTATATATATATATATATAATGCATATATATATATATATATATATATATATATATATATATTATACACATAGTATACATATATATATATATATATATATATATATATATATATATATATATATATATATATATATATATATATATATATATATATATATATATATATATATATATATATATATATATATATATGTATATATATATATATATATACATAGTATACATATATATATTATATATATATATATATATATATATATATATATATATATATATAGCAACGCGTGTCGTTCTTTGAGTCTCTCAGCAATTCCTCAGTATGGACCCAAACGCTGCATTACCAGATTCAATCAAAGGCAGACAATTTTCCGCAGGTTTCCTTTTGCTGGCCTTAATTTTGTTTGAAGGAAGGAGTACATATTAGTACTTGGTGGAAGCGAGTACAGATTAGTTCTTGGTGGAACCAAGAGTTAGAAGGAGACAGAATAAACGGATGTCAAACATGTTGTGCCTGGTCTCTCTCCCTGTTGAATCGACGACTACGAACAGAAATCTGAGAGAGCAAAGCTCAGGCTAACATCAAATCTCCTAACTTTTCTACTATCGCAATCGAACTGCTCCTTTTCGGCCGTTTTTTTTTTCGTCTTATATAAGGACTTAAATAAATGCAATTTATCACTGTTATAATTCCATGACCGCTCACTTTGGATTCTTGGATACGGTAGTGTCTGGAATTACATTCTAAACAATAGTCATATTTCCATTTTTCTCTTATTTTTGCCTTGTCTTCGCATTCTGTAACACAATTCATTAAGGAGAATTTTTCTTAATGTTCCTTAACGATTATTTGATCGAAATCGCACATTTTTCATTCACATTATACTCTGTACCATACAGAAGACGAGAAAAAATTAAAAGAATTTCCCAAAAATCTTCTGGTGCGAATCTAACTGAATATATCCAGAACAATTTTATCGAGTTAAAAAATAAAAATACGAAGAAGAAATTTGACAAAATAAAATTGGCTTCGTGATTTGGTTACTGCATAGTTCAATACCTTCCGTGAGAAAATAGCGTTTTTGATAAAACTAACTCCTGAGAGTAGCATTTACTTACGGGAGGTCCAGCAAATAATGATTTGCGTAATAAAGTATTCTTCTACACCAACAAATGAAAGCTTTTTGTTTGAAAATATGACTTTATTTTTGGCATATCTGTGCAGACATGAACGGAAGCAAAGATCAGAGGATAAATTTCAAAAGAGACAAAAATAAATTGAAATCAGCGGAAGTGGGGAGTGGACAAAATCTTCCAGCCATAATAATTACAGAACGTCTGAAAGAAGGAAAGAAAAATCACTATGAATTGAATCTGATTCATAATAATCAATATAGGACGTAACGTCGCAAGCTTCTCGCAACTCTATCGATATTTCCATGGAAAACAATAGCTTCCACCAATTCAGACCTTTACATCTAAGACCTGCCATGCTAAGTCCACGGAAAGGAACCCTTCTCTTCGTATTCAGTTGGTAAGAAAGACGTTACACTTGCATAGCGTCTCTTCTCAAGAGTCACTACTTAGTGGAACATCATCTCGAGGGGATGCTCACCTGATCGACACAATCTTAATCTTTTCAGGTTTAGGGTCAACTGTTAACTTTCTGTGCCGAAGAAATTCACTTACCTTCAAAATGGCTGCCGAGTGAGCCCACCGATGCCATTGGCTCCATGATCTAAAGAAAAACTGTGACAGATTCATTCCGTCGTTTATAAGAGAAAACAGTTGATGGAATAACCCGGATGTGCCAGTTACAGGTTGCTGTATCTACCGTCGACAGCATATAAAGTCAGTGGCATTGAACAAGACGGTACGAAGTTGATGAGGTGGAAGAGTGGATGGGCAGCTATTTGACCGATCTGTGAGTTGATGACTTACGATCGAGAGATTGGATGATTTGAGGAGCATGGAACCAACTCTTAATTGCCGATTCACCCAGGTTCACCCTGACCCGGAATGGTAGCCATTGTTAGGGTCCCAGCTATATGAAAATAGGGAAGTCTCAAACAACAATCAATAGTATATTTTTCTTTATAATAAAACGACCAACAATACATTTTTATAGAAAAGTAACAATCAATGCAACACTAGAAAAATATAAAAAAAACATTTTTATAGTAAAATTATCAAAAATATATTTTCTGATCTAGAAAATAGATATCTTTACTATGAAAGTATAAAATTATGTATAGAGTATTTAGATTTCGACATTAAATAATCCATATAGGTTGATATGCTTCCAAACAAGATCAACGAACGAACCAACCGACCTGAAAGAATTCTTTCATGATATTAATTCATATAATATCATTCAAGTTCGTAAAGAAACCAAACTGTCTTCCAAAATATAACTACAACAAAACTATAACATAAAACACACATATGGCCGCCTCTAGTAATTATCTTCACATAAACATGTATAGGCACAAAAGCTGAGTATCATCTACCATGTATTCAATTGCAGAAGCAGAATAACATATATCATATTTTTATTACTTCAAAGCTGTCAAAAAAATTAAGATTTCAGTTTTAAATGACCTATAAGGTGTTGATATGCCGTTAAACGAACAAATCGATCAGATCATATCCACGGTCAACGGCATTTGTTAATTATTGTATAAGATTTATTTAATCCTGTACCAAGAAAAAATGATGTAGGTATTTCGGATATATCAAAGAGATGATCGTTAAGGAGTTTCCCTTGAGACAAACAGACGATAGTTCTCGATTCTATCTGGAATTAAAAAATTAAATGCTATATTTACTACAATCCACGGTAAGAATAAAGTATATTGGCATCATGTGTCTTTATTAATTAGTGTCTCTTATTTTTGGTAAGATGAAAGTTCCACTCGAGCAACTTCGGCCACTAATCGCTACTTTGTAAAAATCGACTTGCAAGAGTCTGTCACTTCATTATTAGCCTGTTTGTTTAGCGTTAAACGTTATTTATCCACCATGGACCCGTAATCTGAGCCTCTTAAAACCCTTGTCTCAAATAGCTGTTGGACCTTGTACAGGGTGAAAATCACTATGACCCCCACCACCTAAAAAAACACAAACAAAAAAAGCAAGATGGAGTGCTGAAATGTTTTTTGTCTGATTAAGTAACGTGCAATAATCCATTTAGGACGGATCCTAAATGGATTATTGCTCATTTGGTAAGTTATTATGAAGTGGTTCCGGCGAACATTTTTCAAAACTTCCAACTCGTAACTTAAACTGTATTATGTGTTTATCTGTATAGGCAAAACCGTAATATATAGAGAGTAAAATGTTTGAGGACATGCAATTGTGCGCTTGCAGTCATGCGATAATCATTTAATGTTCTTTTATCTTTTCATAGAATTAATGACGGACTATCAGCTAATTGCTTGAGATGAAACGACAGGCTGTAATGTTTGCGATAAAAAGCACAGCGATGTTGAGATTGCATGTTTTTTTTTTGGAGAAGTCGCATGTACGCAAAGTTCAATAGGAATTGAAAGCCTCCAGCGGGGTTGCATCGCCTGTAGCAGAAAGCAGTGTTCGAACAGGATATCAGTACCTCACAATTCGTACAACGGGTCAGGAGATTATCGATGGGAATCTCGTAACGTTCAACATTGCTACAAGTCTCCAGATGTCTGAGGACACAATCCGTAATGTAGTGCATGAGGACATTCGGTGCAACTCACACATGATGAGGAAAGGCCAATTCATGTCCGCACACACACACAAAAACAATGGTTGCTCCGAACAAAATGAACAAGTTGAAACATTTTGAAGTATGCTCTGTCTTCTGCTTTCAGGTAAAAAAATATTTCGACCAGGATCCAAACGTGAACTGTAAAAATGACAGTGGGTTATGTGCGGATCCTTATGATGCACCCCCCCCCATGGTTGGCACACCAAGTTTCCAGCATCTGTGATGGTGTTACGGGTACTGAATAGTGAAGAGCACATGGTATCAACACACGTTTTTCAATAGGGTCTTCGGTTGAATGCCGTTGGATACACTATGGTTCTAGAAAGAGTCGTGAAACCTTGGATAGGCCTTGTATGAGATGGAAGGCCGTAAGTGTTTCCGCGGGTCTCTGCACCTGCTCACAAATCCGTGGTAAAATAAGATTGGATAGCCGCCAATCTACACGGCTGCATCGCACCAAACATATGGTCACCTAACTCACCAAATCTAAGTCGGGAGACTAAGAAACGTTCCCACAGTGCAATTGTTTCCCTTGAAGCCACCATTACCCAAGTAATTTCCATTATCAAACGATATGATGCGTGAATGTCAACGATTCCTATCCCGCATTGGAGACGTCATTGTGGCTGAAGATATCGAATAAATATGTAATTGAACACATTACTGACTCTGTGTACAAATTTTTGTATCAGTGAATTTAGTGGATGTGGTTGCTTTAGGGTCTTTAGTGTTCCCTCAAATAACTTATGCACGTGATATAACGTTTGGTACGCAAATCTTGAACATACGGAAGTAGATATAGAACATACAATCCGTGATTTTCATCAATTACATACTCATCCATCAAGCCCTTTCTTTCTTTCTTTCTTTTTCTCATTAAACGCACACATAACCTATCTTTTTTTATACACACACACACACACACACACACACACACACACACACACACACACACACACACACACACACACACACACACACACAAACAAAAGTGGTAAATTGACCAAGAGTGACGTCAGTTATTTTTTTTTTCATTCTTCGAACTGATTCGATTTCTTTTTCGGCACAGAGTTATTTTACAAGAGTTTTGTATCTTGCCTATAGTTCCTCTACAGCTGCGAAACTGTAAGGTAGAAAAAATTATATTCAATATGAAGGAAAATCACTTACCATTGAGGTGTACAGTTGTGTAAAGCTTAAGTCGCATTAAACTGGCGTCATTCTAACCAGCATAAATTAATGCATCTATTCAGATTTCATCTTTACTTTTTCTTTCTTATTTTTTCTTCGTTTCTTTTTACATTTTCTTTCTTTCTTTCTTTCTTTCTTTCTTTCTTTTTGCTTCGTTCTTTTTACGTTTTCGTTTTTAATTTTTTTACTTCTTTCTTTTTTTAACTTACTTTTTACTTTTCTTTCTTTCTTTTTCTTCCTTTTTACTCTTTCTTTCTTTCTTTATCTGTCGGTCGATGTATTTATCTATCTGCACACAGTTATCAAAATACGTGAACCATAGTGTATCACGATACCGAATGAGAAATGAAACCTTTCAACAAAAATATTGCAAGATATACGCCGAAGGATGGCCATTTTTCAATCAGTATAAGTTCTATGTTTACCTAACAATGTTTTAAGGCGTAATAAAACTTTGTTATTCTAAAAATTGACGTAAACTATCATTTTGATAAACTTAATAAATAAAATCGTGATCATAACTGACAGTTTACTTTTCTCAAAACGCTTCCTTAATGTAACTTCTGAAACATTACAGTGAAGAAATCCTGAGAGAATTAGAAGTCCTCCCGGGATTCGTTTTATGGCGACCACAATCTAAACAACATTAGATATGCAAATTACATAATGTTGATAGCAGACAGAGAAAACTGACAACAGGAAGTGTCAGCATTTGTTCCTAATTTGTTTCTGTCGTATATTCTGTGCCCAACATTGGCATTGGTTTTGTTTCCTCTTCTTCATGTCGAGAACTTTATCTATCATTTGACATATTCGGGAAGGGTATTAGAATAATCTAGCATCTATACTGGCAGCAGACCACCTGCATGCGGATAGAAAATGAGTTCAATATATATACAGAAATAGAAGGAGCCTAAAACAAGGATCTTCTCACGTATTTAACCTATGCTGAGAGAATTAGAAGTCCGACCAGGAGTTATTATTGGCGACCACAGTCTTAATAACTGTTATATTCTGTGCTAATAGAAATATATATTTGAAAAGCAAAGTGGATAAAATAAGTAAAGGATTATTGTAATAACCAGTACAACAAGAATAAAAGTAACAGTTATGCACAAGGTCGTCGCAATCTAGTAGTGAGTGCTATTATTGGAAGGTCGGTAGTTCTCGCGTTGAGTCGTACGCAACAGATCCTAGCTAGTAATATTTACCAATCGCTCCACGCATCAGTCTACCTCCCCGGATGAGACTCTGCCCTTCAGCATAGCCTCGTCCGGGTTCCTCTTTGCCTTTGTCTTTTCCAGCTAGTCGGTATTTACTAGCTCCCCACGTGGGTAGATGTGGCACAAGGCCGAGTTTAACGTGGGACACCCAAGCCCTTAGGCTCGTCCAAAAATTCCCCGAAGAACCCGCATAAACGGGATCGGGTTGGTCTACCTCCAACGAACGAGACTGACCTTCGGCATAGCCTCGTCCGATTTCCTCTCTGCCCGAAGGCAGAGAGTTCGTCAACAGCTAAGAGCTGAGTAACAGGTACCAGCTATATTTACCATATAGTCAATATTTACTACCCCACCCACGAGGGTAGATGTGGCACAAGTTCGAGTTTAAAGTGTGTCTCCTGAGCCCGTAGGCTCGGTCAAAAAATCCCCGTAAAACTCGCATAAATGGGAACGGGTTGGTCAACCTCCACGAACGAGACTCTGCCCTCCGACAGAGCCTCGCCCGGGGTCCTCTCTACCCGAAGGCAGAGAGTGTGACAGCACAGCTGGAACAGATGCCACCTAGTATATTTAGATACCCCCCACGGGGGTTGCATGTGGCACAAAGCCGGTTTTACGTGGGTTCTCCGAACCCGTTGGTTCGGCCAAAAATATTCCCTTTTTGAACCCGCATAAACGGGTCCAGGATCAGTCTACCTCCCCAAACGAGACTCTGCCCTTAGGCGGAGCCTCGTCCGGGTTCCTCACTGCCCGAAGACAGAGAGTTCGACTGTTTAGCTGGAACGAATCCCAGCTACTCTTTGTAGTCCTTTGACTTACCGATACTTATAGGTAGTTACTACCTATAGTGTAGTCATTCATGGGAGTGACAGGTTATTCCATCACATCAGAAACATAACATATGCAGTTGACACAGTGTTGGTAGTAGACACAGAAAGGAAACTACAAGAACTTCTACAGAAGGTAGTGAAGGAAAACGAGAAGAAAGAACTAAAATTCAATTGTAAGAATACGGAATCCATGGTTGTTAGCAAAAGTAACAGCCCAACACGCAAATTACAAATTGGGGATACCAAAATAAAACAAGCACAACAATTTTAATATATGGTTATTGG
The DNA here is from genome assembly GCA_903632075.3 of Acanthosepion pharaonis. Taxonomy (NCBI): domain Eukaryota; kingdom Metazoa; phylum Mollusca; class Cephalopoda; order Sepiida; family Sepiidae; genus Acanthosepion; species Acanthosepion pharaonis. Next base: position 6,250,869 of record CAHIKZ030001813.1, read on the forward strand.
TTTAACAACAGAAGACAGAATGTGTGACAATGAAATTCAAAGGTGCATTTGAATAGCGAAAGATGCCTTCCAAATGGTAAGCATTAAGTATTAAGAAATTAAAAAAATTCTCTTAAGAAACCAAGAAAATAGTACTGAAATGTGTGCGTCGATGATCAAGCAGGTCTGACGTGTTGTAACTTTGCTTGACCATCGATGCACTTTTTGGCCAGAACAGTTAAAGTACGTCGGATCTAACGACGGTTCCTCCTACTGGGGTATAGGATGGGGACGTAGGTTTGAATCTTGCCGGAGAGCAAATATTTTTCTTTAATCAGATTTCTCGAACATTCTAGTCGTTAGACGAAACTAAATAAATATGCTGTTTAATAAATAAACAGAAAATCTACTCAAATACGGGTAACCACAAATAGCGTTTAAGTAATAGGATCTGTCGGATTAATAAATAAAAATCCTTCGCTTTAGAAATATATATATATATATATATATATATATATATATATATATATATATATATATATATATATATATATATATGTATGTGTGTGTGTGTCTGTACGCAAAGCACTACGAAACTTTTGACAAAAGTAGTTGCTAACACATTATTTTATCTTTTTTTATTTTCAAATGCCATGCCCCTTTTGGACGTTAGGCAATAATGGCTCACAACATATATTTTTTTTTCTTTATTATCTGTGATTATCCATGACTTTTGGGGAAATATATCATTGGACTTTCCCCATGAATTCTCCATGATTTTGAATTCGAAGTAATTATTCTCTAGCATGCAAACGCAGTCTATACTTCTATTTAGCAGCTAGCTAGAGGGAGAAGAAAACTGTATGCAAAAGTGAACTCAACAGAAGAGACTGGAATTTGAACGCGGCTTGCCATATTCATTTAACGCGCCGATTACTATTACACTAAGTTTACACGCTCCCCTCCTTGGAGACTTTTCAAATTTTTGCTAGATCTTCTATAACAGAGCATTTGTGTAGTTGAAAATTCATATAGTTCATTGTTTCTGGAGTGCTATATACTTCTGACCTTAGGTTATCAGCACTCTTATTTATTTTACTCTGCAAAAATCGTGTCAATGTGTATGTATTGACGCGGAGAGAAAAAAAAAACAGATTCTATATGAAATTGTGTATCAGAAATGTAAAATTATTTGGCAATACGGAGATTATAACATAGAAGTAGGAAAATTTTCAAGACAGTAACTAATTCAGCATTCTACTATAAATTGGCGAGGCAGAAACGTGTTGCTGGAGTTGATTGTCAATTTTGGCGCATGCGTAAAAACGAAAACGAAGAAATGCTCTTATTTACTTCTAAAATAAAAGCTCGGTAAAAAAAAAACAGAATATAAATGTTAATCCACTGGACTGGGTTTACTAAAACATATATACGCAGTATAATTATATATATATATATATATATATATATATATATATATATATATATATATATATATATATATATAAAAAAACAAAATATTTCCTAAATTTCAGTTTACCAGAAATTCAGACTCTAGATAAATTAAGTGAGTAACAAACACGTGCGTACACACACACATGCCTATACGCATACACTCAGAACCAAACAGAGAGGCACACAGATACACACACACACACGCATATATATATATATATATAATATATATATATATATATATATATATATATATATATGTTCGTGTATGTATGTCTCTATATGAGCGTGTGTATATTAAAATGAAATAAAAAATTCAGACATAACTGCAAAATCTCAGTTTCATTAATCCACTCTCATTTTTTAACACGTTGCAGCACACACACACACACAGACACAGACACAGACACACACACACACACACAGAGTTTTATGTTTATGCATGTTTATGTACGGGTTTGTTCGGGTATGCGTGTGTATGTGTTTGTGAGTGTGTTTGTGCCTGAGTACGTATGTGACTGTGCGTCTTAAAATGAAGTAAAAAGAAATTCAAAGATTTATCTCTCAAAACTCAGTTTCTTTGAAATTTCTCCCGTTTTCAGAGGCAACTCAAATCAACAGAATTGTTAACACGCACACACGCACACACAAACAAACCTCTGAGCTCCGCAAACATAATCTATATTGATATTTATTTATGTTAGAGATAAATACACCCCTCCAGAATATGACTTGAACTCGTCCAAATAACATATATACCAACGCCCAGAATCTGGGAGTGAACCTTATATCGTTACTACAGGATTCGGTAAAACTACGTCGACTCTATATTCCCTGATTGTTTAATCTTCTTTCCATGGAATGAAGACATAACAGTGGTGAGAAGAATTCGATTTCACACGATTTGTTTTCTCGCGCTTAGCATAAATAGCTGGTGAAGAAAATTCAAAATTAACGGAAAAGAATTTTATGAAATTCCTGTATATTCATAGGTCGATGCGGTAGGCGATAAATTCTTAGTTGAGGACTAATTGTACGAAAGTAATACACTATTTAAGATAATTATTCAGCAACTATTACAACAAATGCAGCGGGAGCTGATTGAATATCGGGAGCAGTCGAAGGTAATCTTGGAAAAGCTGGTGAATTTCTTTTTCGCCAGACTCAGTCACTAACTCAATAAGTGAATTTAATTACAACCCAGAATAATTCATTACATTCATATCGTACTTCAAAAGGTACAAGACCATTTTCAGAGAAGAATTTCAAGGATTTTTTCGGATGAAAAGAAAGTACGTCTTCTGTTACGAATATTGTGGCCCGCTAAACATGAAAATATCTGAATTTCATTTTACCGAAAACAAAATTTTTCGAAATTGTCACACACACACATACACACATATATATAGATGTGTGTGATTTTGTGACAATTTAAATATATATATATATATATATTATACAATTTATATATATTATACAACACACACACATACACACACACATACACACACACACACACACACACACACACACACACATATATATATATATATATATATATATATATATATATATATATATATGGTAGAAGTTAATCGTGACCGAGTAAGACAACCTCTAAGATTGATAACGAACATTTTAGGGAGAATTTCCATATCGCTGTTGATGTCTTAGATGTCACATAAGAACAAGCAAGTCCATCCACATTGTATACCGGCCAGTGTAGAGTATCGTGGCGTGCATCGTACAACCCATGCCCTCTTTCAAATGTACAGAAACACCCTGGCTCCAGTAATGCCATGCCCTACTGGTATTTCTTGAATCGCCTCCGAACGGCTGTTGGTCACAGTACAACCAAACCTTAGAAATGGGAGATGCCACTGATGATGATCCTAAATGCCAAATGCGAGCAAACTATGGATCATCGAGTTTACTTGAATCCTGAAGATTCATGCACACTTAGCGATCTTGAAACCTTAACACACCAGGCTAGGCTCTGTGTGCAAAACTTGATGGGTGTAGTGCAGTGACTCGATATATAAAAGAAAGTCCAGTTTTCCGACAACAATCTGATTATCTGGATATGTACTTTTATAGTGCCGAGTGAGTCTATTGCCTGACCTACATTGTCACAAATGCTGCACCAACAGTTTTCTGGGTATTATATTGGTAGATTGGGTGTGTTTCTGTGTCCATGTTTGTGGCTGAGAAGGCCTATCCGTGAGAAGCAGACACAGCAACATTCATCAGAAGAGAGGGGCTACTTCGCACACTTCTCGAGAGGGTGTCTTTCACGTTTCAGCTCAATGTGAGCGCAACGCTGCCGTTGTAATTTTCTTCAACGCCAATAGCAATCAGATTTCTCAACTTAACCCTGTCTCATGCAAAATGTTCTAGTACCTACGTAGACCTTTTTTTTATCCTGCCCTTAACATATATATATATATATATATATAATTATTTATTTAAAAGTTATAACACAAATATCTTATAAAATCACTACAAAAATAGCCATTTTGTTTCAACACCTCCGATGTCTTATCAAGTGATCACTTCATACCTTATTATAAAAATATGCTTTATTTTTCGAAGAAATGATGCGATCTATACGCATCCGGCCTTTTGGCTGAGATCTCTTGTATTCTTTAAATATAAAGCCCACACCCCAGGGGAAGTGCCAACGGGGTTGGGAATTTTTGCGTTAAACCCACTTGAAATCTCCACCTTGTGTCACATCATTTGATTATAGTGATGTAAAATTATAACATAAATATGTTATAAAATCACTACAAAAATAGCCATTTTGTTTCAACACCTCCGGTGTCTTATCAAGTGATCACTTGATACGTTATAGAGCGCATCTTTTCTTCGAAAAATAAAGCATATTTTATAATAACGTATGATTTTTTAAAATATAATTCTATAAATGACATATGAGTAATTTTTTAATATATATATATATATATATATATATATATATATATATTAGTGGTAAATATACACATACATATGCAAAATATATAAATATATATAAATACATACATACACATACATATATATTTGTATAAAAAATAAATCCAAGAGGATAGAATCCAGGTAGAAATCAATGTCCACGACAGAGTAAGGATATACTAAAAAGGCTTAAACACTAATATTCCATGGTCATAATTTATTCCATTGGAATCGTAAATACGATCCAATTCATCAGACCTACAAATTCTAAAAGAAAACAGAAAAAACAACTCCGGAAATAAAAAATAAAATTTAGAGGAGTGTAAGTATGAGAGTGTGGTACGAATGTTACAGCTATAGAGAGTGGTAACAGACGAGAGAAGGTGGGGGACTAAAATTTAACAGAGAGAAGTTTTAAAGAGGGGTGTCAAAGACGGTTTTAAGTGAGAGAAATATGAATGTTTTCGGATGTCTAATACATTAAAGATGTAACCGGAAAGGATACATTTTGTGGGGAAATACACACACAATAGACGATCTAATCTTAAAGATCAGAAGAAGAGGGAGGGAGAGGAAAAAAAAAAGAAAAGAAAAAGGGGTGGGAGAGAGAGAGATATGGGGAGGAGGGAGCTAAAACTGAAGGGCATTTATAAAAAGATCCGCTGTGTAATTGAGAAAATTTGACAAAATTTAATATCGACTACAGGTTACAAATCAAATATAAACATATAAAAAATAAATATAACGATTATCTAATCTAGCAAGGACCTATATTTCTATGTTCAAAAACACATGCGCTTACACACATACACAATAACATATACACATACATACATATAGGCGTGTACACACATACACACACATATACCCATGTACAGATATACATATATATATATATATATATTCATATACATATACATATATATATATATATACACATACACACACTTACACATACATATATGTATACATATACATACATAAACACACACACACTTACATACATATACACATACATCCATACACATCCACTCCTACATATATATACATTTACACACATATATACATACGGACATACACATACGTGCACATAAAAATATATACACAAAACCTTACATCTCCATACAATTACATACACCCATCTAAACAAATAATGTATCCCTATATCTAAACCGGGTTTCATGAAAGCAAAAGCACTAACGACTATGCCACGTCGCCCAATATATGTCTTGTTACGAAGAAAAGCAATATGGTAATAAATATTCTTGTTTATTTCTAATCAATTGTTTTATTCAACCATTGTAAACGTACATAAAGATTTCATTTCACTTTTAGCGAAACTAGTAACAATCAAATTTTATTCGAAAATATATCGTCTTAATAAATTAAGAATAATATGAAAGCCAATAAGACAAAGATATAGTGAATAATATAGATTGTTTTTCCTCATATCTCATGTTTATTCAATTCTGACGTAAAGAAGCGAACATGCTATTGTGTTAATAGCATAAGAATTTCAAATTTTGTAAAACATCTTGATCTTTCCCAATTCAGTCGATGTATATTCGCATATAAAATATTTTTGATTTTTGTCTTATTAAATTATATTTTTATTTAATGTACAGAACTAAAACTTTTTCTTATTAATATTATCCTTGCAATTTTATATTAGTGGTTATGGCAATACATGAACTGTTTGGGTTTGAATGCAACGGGTAAAAATGACTGACTATATTCTGCATGTTCAACTACCATGTAAGAGAGACAATTCATTTATCATAGGCGTGGCACAAAGAAATTGTTACGTTCTTCCATAATATAAAATCAATACCCAATTGTCGATTCGCAACTCAAAATCCTGAGTGGTGAAAAAAACTTGAAAAATTACAACCGTCATCGAATCTTGCTTATTAGGATAATTATGCTGACTAATGCAAAACATTATTAATAAGATACCATCGACAGCATCACGACGAAGTTTTTATTCAATATGGCCTCCATTAATTTGAATTAACATCAGAAAATTTTTCACTTAAAAAATTATTGAAAATCGTGGCCCACATTTTCTTAACAACCAGGTATTGATACTGGTGTACTCTTATTGTTGGACTGCTCCAAATTGTCCAAAGGAACGTAATCTGGCGGTTTCAGGGCCGAGTTTTAAATCCACTTGCCAAGAATTATCAGACTTCGCTTTGCATAATTTCTGCAAATATGGATCTGTGTGGCTTCAAATACTGTACTGGGGCCACAAATAGTTGCTCACCAGATAGTTAGACTTGCGTCATGTCCAATTGGGCAGCATTAAATTGTAGTAGGCATCAACTCGCACATTTTCCCCAACATTATAGAAGAATGAGATTTTTTTTTAGAAACCTTGATATCCAAGAGTATGGACTGGGTTGGCTGTATAGTTCTGAATGTTTTATTGACATCAACTGCTGACTTCGTCAAGCATAGTTCCTTTCGCGCTTCAAAATAGCATCAACCGTGAAGATTTTCTAATAGAATATTTTAACTTACTACCCATGATTCTTGAGGTACCTGACCCCATTTTGGCACATTCCCGAACCTTTGACCGTCATTGATTTTTTGAGGAGATATCTAAACGTCATGTTATTTTTTAAGAAATTTTTCCCCCTTTTTCCTGTTTAACAGCGAAGATTAAATGTTTAAGATTTCTTACACTTGATCATGCGACATAAAACCGGCTATGCTCAAATATTTCTTTCTGGGGCCAAATTCCAACTTTTTGAACCATTTCACCTTGTGATTTGTTTATAGTTCTCGCAAACGCAAGGGGAACTGGAAACTGGATTTTTGTATACAAAAATTAAAGAAATTTTATGCAAAAAACAATATTGCATTTCTGCTAAAATAAGTATTTGATATTTTAATCATTAAATTGTTTTTAAACTAATGGGAGTATTTTGTATGTTAAATAATAAAACTTTTAATTTAACCAACCGTCCCTTGAACCCCTTACCTGTTTGCAATTTTCCTTGACATTTGATTTCGATCAGTCAACGTATGGCTATTTTAGAGCGTGTGACGGACGGGTGGATGGACTAACAGACGTCACAGAAATTTATATGTAGAACGATTACCAACTTGTATATTTTAACATCATTCTGAAATCCCGGTAAATCTGTTACAAAATAGCATCCGTTATCATGTTAATTTTATTGTGCATAGTGCGCCTAATTCTTACGAAAAGCAACGCTAAAATATAAAATCTAATTAACACCAAATTAGTTCAGCATCTTGCTTCGCACAACCCTCTCTCAGACTATCAATATGGCTTCCGTTTCGCCTGATCTCCCACCGACTTTTTGAGCGCCATCACCGAATTTGTCTATCATGCCTTAGATAAGAATCTGGGGCTGTAGCTCAGTATATGTCAAAAAGCGTTCGACTGGCTTTCTTCACAAGCTCAGTGGCTACCGTGTCAAGGGATGAATATTTGGCTTAATCCAATCGATTCTAAGAAATCGTGTAATCTAGGTTGTGTTGAACGGGCACACTTTTAGATCATTTCATACTAACGCGGAGACCTCTCTTGGTTCTGTCTTTGGACCTACGCAGTTTCTGGTTTTCATCAATGCCTTCATCGATGTCCTTAGTTTCCAACTAGGTTTTTACGCAGATGAACCGAACATTTACTCTTGTCTAACAAAGTATAACCGACAATTGCTCTCGAGAAAGACATCCAATCAAACTTGGGCAAACCTCTAGAGTCTCTTCTGTTTGTCTTAAGGTCCTTGATAAAATCCAGAGACGTATATGTAATGTAATTGGCCCTGATCTGGCATCTCGTCTGCAGTCGCTCTCTCACAGACGTGCTGTCGCCTCCTTCTGTCTTTTTTACAAAATACTTACACGGTAACTGCTCCGATGAGCTGCTTTCGCTGGTTCCCAGGCTTCAAGAATTTAAGCGTTCAGCTTGGCTGGCATCTCGATCTCACCCTTTCACTGTCGAGACTGTTAAATAGCTGTCTCTTCTCCAATAGCTTCATGTCTCGCACCTCTCGCCTGCGGAACTCTCTGTCCCTTTTCTTGTTTCCCTAATTGCTATAATCTCCAACTCTTCAAATGTAATGTCAATCGACGTCTCCAGATGCCTTGATCTATCCCCTATCCTTCTCTTCATCCTTTCCCCTATCACTCCTATTTGGTCTCGCTCCAATTCCCTGTAACCCTTTGCGTGCTAGTGGCTTCCCGCCTTGCTTGGGGTGAAACGCTTAAAAAAATGGTAATAATATCCATAGAGATAATAATATCCATAGAGATAATAATATCTCTAGAGCTAATAATACCCATAGAGTGAATAATTTTGTATGGTGTGCATAATGTTTTAAACATTATCACGGACAAACTTTCTAAACTGAATGTTGATTAAATGTTTTTGTATGAGCACACACAAAGCGTATTTACTCTGCAAACACGAGTAGCATTATTTCCCACGGATCCATTCATTATATTTTTAGTATGAAACTCTATGCCCGATTCAACAAAAAATATTTATTCGCTGAAACTGAAATATGCTGAACAAGACTAGTATTACGCCACAGACATTATCATCTTCTCTAAAGAAAAAACAGTGAAAACACAAAGGACCAAACTGGATCCGGATAAGAATGACTACGTGTTTTCCCGAGAGAGAAGCATAAAATCTACGATTACATATCTCTTGTTCCATGACAGAAGATATTAACGATTTCTGATTTATAGAGAAATATATATTTT
>CAHIKZ030001813.1:6262500-6330000 GCA_903632075.3 Acanthosepion pharaonis
TATCTCTACTCCTGTAACAAAAAGACAGAGAGAAGTGTGAACCGGACTATAGACGAATCTATCTACTCCAACTGTGGAAAAAATAAATAGAAAATATAATTTAAGAGTTTAAGCGGCGTTGTTAGATGTATAGATTTGAAGCAGACTATAGTCTTAGGGTAATGCTTTAGTTTTGTATTAATTTGCAGTGTTATGCGAGAACTTATTGGTAGAAAGTGTTGACTGATTCCAACTATGAATACCTATGTCATCAGCATAGCGCCTCATCATCAGTATATTGACCTCGGGAGGGATAGCATGATCTTACTTCCCTATTTTTTGGGGGATGCGGTATTAAATGCTTAAATGATCCGTGCCCATCACTACATATTTGCTTACAGTATGATCTACAGCTTCATCTATATCTTTATCAGTAATGACGTTCGACCAGAAATTATATAAAAGAAATGTAAGATATATTTAATAAAATATTATTAAAACTGTAATCACATTCATTTTCCATGGATAAAGTCCAACAGGGAGTTTAATATGCAATACCTTGTTAAAAGATAACTTTTTTTCTCTCCCCAAAATGAGGTGTTTTTATTTCTGAATGTTCTACCTTTTCTGAAATGTTGCAGTAATCGCAACATCTGAAAATCAGTACATGCTAAATAGTCCGATATGGGAGGACGTGGAATAACCTCCCTTAGTAACAATCATATTTTTTTTTTTGGTGGTGGTGATGGGGGACACTTTTACATAGCCATTTAGAAGGATAATTCATTTTCGGATGATCAAAGCAAACTTTCTGAATATGGGATGCTTAAGTAATAGAAAACAGACCAAAATAATAAGCTAAAATGTGAAAGTGGAATTTACTGTATCACTAGTAATAAATGCCACAAGGAATCCATAGGAGAAACCTCGAGAAATTTAAATAAAAGATTATATGAACACAACCGTATTATTTTACAAAACAACACACTGAATGCATTAGTTGCTCAATGTAATGAGTCTGACAAAAATTTCGATTAAAAGCTGCTAGTTTAATTAAAAAAAGCTCGTTTAATTAAAAGAAAATCTGGTGGTTTAATTAAAAGAAAAACTCCTAGTATAATTAAAAGAGAATGCAAATTACTAAGCCGAAATTGAATAGGAAGTGCTTTAATCGATAGATTGCCCACAGTAAATTTGCGTTCAGGTTCTTACATTTCAACTTTTGGTAGTGAAACTGTTATCACAATATGGAATACTTAAAGTGATATAAAATAAACAAAACGAAGCTAAATGAAATTGGATATACATATTTAAAATACATTGGAATTGGATATACATATTTAAAAAAAAAAAAAATTGAAAATTTTACCGTCACCTTTCCTTCGCGGGCATATCTAGTCATAAAACTTAAACATCGACTTATTGCGATGAATCCCTAATTTTCCCACTTTGTCATGAATTTCCCTAACATATATATATATATATATATATATATATATATATAATTTTGTATAATTTTATATATCAGCAAAAAGTTTTTAGAAAAATATGACAAACTGGAAGGTTTTTTTTTCGAGACGCGTTTCATTGAACTGGGCTTTGATTTCGTGCGCATGTGTAGACGTGGCAACGTCATTAAAACCCAGTCCGATGAAATCCTCACGGATGAAACGCGTTGCGAAAAAAAACTTCCCAGTTTTTATATATATATATATATATATATATATATATATATATATATATATATATATGTATGATAAAAATAAACCCGCTACCTTGTCTGAATGATTGGATCTCTGTATCCTTGGAAACAATGAATTATGAATTTTTCGTTGCCTTTAAAACTCAGTAAATTTTAAAAAAATAAGTTACTCCAAAATTCGCTTGAGGGTGAAATAGAACTAATGTTTTCAATCTAATTACAAAATTAAATTTGATGCTTTTAGCTTCCATTTTTGAAACATGGTTATTACAGTGTAGCGAAAAAAGCATATTTTAAATCAGTTAAGTTATAATGTTAATGCTCTGTAAATTTACATTGAGCACTATTTTCTAAAAATAAAAATATAAAAAATTACACCAGCTATATATTTTACCGTTCTTTATATATATATATATATATATATATATATATATATATATATATATATATATATATATATATATATATATATATGGGATGCTTAAATAACCGCCATCAATAGACACAACATCATAACAATTAAAAAGAAAAATAATGAAAAACGTGATATCTAACCCGGTTTCGAACCCCGTTCAACAAATCTAAATCGAGGTTAATAAAGGTATAATCATCAGTAAAAAGATGGGCAATATGAAAGGGAAGAAAAACAAAACTATTTCTAAATGGAAATTAAGTGGAGGCCCAGGACAAAGGATAAATGGCATACCACCATATTGCAGCCAGTTTTGGAACGGTATAATTCGTCCTGTATTAAAGATTCGTTTGAATTTTCTGACTTTACCCGTTGACTGACAAATTTATGTGTTCCTATGATATTTCTAGCCTCTTTACCTGCGTCCCTTTCGCTGAGACTATTGATATATATATATGCAGATGCCTTATAGCGTAGTCAGTTGTTATTTCTGAGGATGTTTTTGTCGAACTGCTGAAATTTGCCACGATGTAGGTTGAATTTAGTTTCAACTGTGTTATGTATAGGCAAATTGATGGTATTTCAATGGGTTCCCGTTTAGGACCCATTTTAGCTCACATCTTTGTAGGACTCCATGAAGAGAGTGTATTATCTAAATTTAATAGATCTGGTGTTTACATCTGTTATGTGAATGACACTTTTAATCTCTTCAATAACAAGACTGAAGCGGACTTTTTTATTTCGCCCTTGAACAATATTCATACAGCTCTTAAATTTACACAAGAAAAGAAAATTAGTTCTTCCCTCCCCTTTTCCTGATATTTTGGGTAGTAGAACTTATTCGGGTTTTCTTACATCTTTTTATCGAAAACCAACATTTACCGGTTTGTATCTCGGGACACTTTTATCCCGTAAAACGTAAAATAAATTTAATTAAGACTCTTACTCATAGGTCGTCCATGATCTGTTCTAAAACCAAGCTAGATAATGAACTCAAGTTTATTACTGCAGCAATCTGTAACAATGCATATCTGTTAGGCGTTGTTCAATCTCTAATTAAAAATAAAATTTCGGAATTCAATAAAGTTAAACCGGCTACAGTGGAAAGATGTCATGTGTACCTCTGCCTTCTTTGGATATGTAGTATCAGTGAAATATATGCTAAGCGGGTTTCTTTAGTAGTTAGACATTGTTACTTTACAGCTAACACTCGTGTTGTTTTTTCTGCCACTCCTGTCCTTCCATCCATGTGGAAAGGCGTTCTTCCTCCTCATCATAATAGTTCTTTGATTTATTAATTTAAATGTAACTGTGGTTCGTACTACTTAGAAAGAACGACTCAAAGGTCAGACTGAAGGTCAGAATAAAACATGTACCAATAAAATCCGAAAATCTTAAGTATTCTCCGTCAGACATTCTGACCAACACATATGTGTCCTCCATCGAGGATCCCCTAATAAATAATCATAATTGTGCTGTTAATTTTAGTGTGGACTTGTTTTCCGTTCTCAGTAAGACCCACTCAAATTACCATTTGAGAATATTGGAGGCCATATATATTTCTTCCTTGAAAGCTTCATTATTTAATCAGACGGATCTTGTGCTGGGCTTCCAATTTAAGAATTCACCCTCTAAATATTGTCCATCTTTCTCTTAATGATTAGATCTTTATTAACCGCGATTTAGTTCTGTTGAGCGAGTTTCGAAACCGGTTAGCTTGTTCGTTTTTCCTTTTTTTCCTTTTAATTGTTAACATGAGTGGCAATAAAACAAAATTTTCTATTTATGGCGGTTATTAAGTTTTGTATCAGCAATAAAATCTTTTCATATATATATATATATATATATATATATATATATATATATATATATATATATATATATATATGTGTGTGTGTGTGTGTGTGTGTGTAATGCCAAGACAAATAGGCATATATATATATATATATATATATATATATATATATATATATATATATATATATATATACTAGCAGTAGAGCCTGGTGTTGCCCAGCGTTGGAACAGTAAGAGATAGATCAAGTATCGACCATCATAAAGACTGAAAAATAAAATTGACAAAGATTATTGTTTATAGTTGACGGACACGCGTGTCTTAATTAGTTTTTTTTTTTTTTTTCACGAATTGGTCAAACCCAAACTCAAACAAAAACATTGTTTTCAATCGTTATGAGTCTACTGATTGAATAGAATTTTATTATAAACAATTGTCTTGTAAATGGAATTCTTAAAGCATTCCGAATGTAAAAATCAAGAAAAAAGTGTGCAAGACAATAAGAAACACTACCTGCCAAAAAAAGTAAAGTTTTGTTGAAATCGGTTGAAAAATGTAGGAAATCCGATCCCATATATAAACGAACAAACACACACACACACACACACAATATTTATAATAAGTATAACTCGATATGAGTTGTCTCCCTTTCATTCTGGCGACAGAATCGTGTGTTATCGTGTTTTCAAATTGATTTCATGCAAAAACAATTGTGTTTTTTCCAATTTTTGGCGCTGTCAGAACCACCGCAAGGTAATGTTACGTAGTCGGTTGAAAAATCTAGGAAATCTGATCCAATATATAAAGGAACAGATACACACACACACAACCTGGGTTTTATAATAAGTATGATATATATATATATATATATAGTCTTGAAAGAACTCTTAGTACCACCTATATAGAATTAAAGTAGATAACTTTAGAAAAATACTTCATGGAGAACTAAAAAGGTTATGATAAGTACTAATGTTAAACAAGTAGATTTTCTTGATGTTATGTTAGTTCTCGTTAATGATATATAAAAATAATGCCAACCCAGTTTATATTCACCCCAATTCTAACTACCCTCCATCTGTAATCGAACATATACCTTCGCCTGTAGAAAGTAGGATTAACAGCCACTCATTGCACAAATATGTGTTTGATAATTATAGCGGTGTGTATAATAAAAGTTTCAAAGAATAGTGGTTATAAGTACGCTGAAAGTTAAGTTTAAAAATAATGCAGAGGTGCAAAGAAATGAAACAGAAATATGAAGATCATTTGGTACACACGCCTATTTAATCAATTAGTCAGTACTAAGTTAGGCCATAAATTCCAATTGATTAATAAACATTCTCCTAAAAGTAACCCTATTTAACAGAAACACATTAAAACTAAGTTATAGCTGCACCAATAATCTTGAAAAGATTATAAAGGTACACAATAATAAATTTTTGAACCAATTTAATAATCTGGATCATAATACACGCTCCAAGGAAAATATTGTTAATGATACTGGCTAGTTTAATTGTAGGAATTTTGACCAATGCCCATTGCCATACAAATATTTAACTAAATCTCTTGTTTATCTTTGTACACTCTCTACATTAGAGAATACGAATGGTACTAAAAATTCACTCAAGACAAGGTGGTATCAATATACCTTGTCTTTCACAAATATTACTTATAGAAATAATATATCACTTTCTAAATATTTTTGGAGTTTAACAGATAATAAAACTTCTTAAGTGAAATGGAACATTTTAAAAACGGCAAGGACATGTAGATCTTTATATAAACCCTGTTTTTTGTGCATACATAAAAAAACTGGAAATTATCAGATTAAAAAATTCTTATTAAATCAAAGGAATGAATTAAAAGTAAATTGTAAACATAGTTTACCTTTTACTTTAGTTAGACTTTGGAATTTGATTATGCTTTTTCTTATATTTATATTTTAGTTGTACTGCGTTACAATATATATTGTTTATCTTTCTATTTTTAAGATTAATTTGGATTTTATATAATGGTAGTAATAAGATTTTGTATGGATGTATTGGAACTTGGTTCATATTTTTGACATTTTAAATTTGAATGCTTATTGTTATTAACATCTTATATAAAGAATTTTTATTCAACAGTTGGATATTAATTTACCAAATAATACTATATATTAAAATTATTTACTAGTTTCTTAAAGAAGCTATTTATTTATCAACTATATTTTTTGTAGGACACTCTCAAATCATATAACTTGTTTATCGTTTTGCTAAATTATCACCCCACCCCATTTTTATTTCTTAGGTAATGTCATTGTCTAACTTGTATAATTTATGTATCCATTTATGTCTGGCCGTCGGTAGCTGCAAATTTACGGGTCATGACCCATTTATAAAATATAATCTTTTAATTTTTGCTTCTTCGCTTAGTTTAAATTTAACGTAGGTCATATTTCATTGTATGATCAGAATAAAACCCACAAACCTTATAAACCCTACCTTTTCCCTTTTTTCGTAAAAAGAGGTTGTATTTTGCTTTAAAATCTAAACAAATCGTCGTTTACTCGCCAGTAATTTGCAATCACCTCATGAGATCCATTGATACGCATCGAAACACGATTACAAATGTGTAGCGATTTTGACATGTTTTCGGTGTAATATCCTAATATATATATATATATATATATATATATATATATATATATATAAAGCGATAAACAACATGTATTCAGTATAGCTATGGAATTTTCAGTTCATTTGCTGGACTAGAAGAATAATTGAAAAGTTAAAAATCTACTATAGGTAGTTGTAGAAAAGAGACAACGGAACAATTGCTACAGCTCACAAGAGAAGACCGAATCGATAGTTCTATTCTGATATCAAGTCTTATGTAGCAGAAGACACATGAAGAAATCGCTAGGTCATTACCTGCCTTTCAATAATAAAAAATATTTACCGGCAAGATAGACTCTGGGTCTATTTTACCGACACCGGTAAAATAAGCTGAAAAGTATGTTGGTCTGTTTTACCGGGACCGGCAAAATAACATATTTTTACTTATGTTTTTTTTTACCTATCTGTACACGAGTAAATATTTTTTCACTTCTATGATGTTCCAATAAAAATCGTCTAGGTATTGAAATTTATTTCTTCTTAATGTCTTGAATTCATTTACTTTGAAAGTTTTCCATCCTAGCCGTGACACGTAGTAACTGCTCTTGCTACAATTTCTTGCTACAACTTCTTTATAACACTGGAATTTTTTCTTTTTAGGTTTTTTTTTTTTTTTGGGTGGGGGAGATGGAAGTCAGATGTCACATCGACCAGTAGAATTAATGAACATACATTCCATTGGTGGAACCTAGCAGATTTTACGATTGCAATACTGATCCTCCCTTCACTAAGCAGTCAAACTTGTGTTCAGAAAATAAATATTCGTTGTTTATGGGAAGTGTCAGTTTATTTCCTTTTATGAAACGCGGTATATTTTATGAGAACGAAACTATTGGCTGGCATATATAAAAATGAGCCCTAAATATTTCTCTTGTCTTTGTCTATATGAAGGAGATTTTATGCGTTTGGAAGATATGACCGAGCAAAACTGACTGGCTGCTTGAATGAAACCGTCGACTTGCAGCCAGAAATATTGCTTTATAAGCAAACTATAAAAACCGTCTGTCGATTGCTTACAATATGAAGATAAATACAAAATTTATATTGAATATTTTAGTCTAGCGACAAATGAAAAATAGCAATAAAGTGTATCATGTTAAAAAAAAGCGATAAAAGTTGCGTCTAAAATCACCAAAACGCGGTCCACAGAAAAAACATTATAAGCCGAAGTTAAATAAAAGATATAAATAAAGGGATTTGAAAAAAAATCTGCATTTTTTTAATACGTTCCTTTTTCGATTGACAATTGATTATCTTTTCTTTCAGTATCAATAAAATATTTTAAACTTATCTTTATGTTCTAATCGGATGACATTTATTCTCCTAGTCTGTTATTTTGATATGTTGGGCATTTAAACTCATTATAAAGTTATTTACTGTTCAGCACTACTACTACTGCTACTACTACTAATACTACTACTAATAATAATTGATTGGACGCGTTAACATGAACATTTTTTGTCTTTGGGAATTATCTTGTTCATTGTGATACTGTAACTGGCTGTGCTTTTATTTCTTAGTAATTAGACCACCTACTTAAATAAACTAGAATTTGTTTTAATAATTTAATTCCAAGCAAGGCGAGAATTTCACGAGTACATAAGGGGTTACAGAGAGTGAAAATGAGAGGAAAGACTGGCTGTAATGGCGATTGAGGAAAGGATAAACGCTAAACGGGTTTCATGAAGATAGAAGATACCGAATGATGTTGCATTTAATATTTGGATGATAGTAGTTACCATAGAAACAATTAAGCGGTGAGAAAATAAACTGTTGGAGTAGAAGTGGCGGATACATTTAACTATTTCAACAGTAAAACGGTGGGACCTAGATGCCAATCCAGTAGCACGTTTAAATACACGTAGACGGGGTATTAGGAGAAAAAGCTCGTCAAAGCAGTTCCCATGAAGATATTTATAGAAAAGAGAGAGGGAAGCCACGTCACATCGGTGAGAAAGTCGAAGACGAGATTCCAAGTCAGGATCGATTACATTTCAGATCTTTCTTTTGATTTTGTCAAGAATCTCGAGATGAATACCAGGAGCACCAGAGCAGATATAGCAATGCACGGACGAATGTTAGATTTGGAGATGTGTAAGATGGACAAACTTCTGGCACGACAGAGTGAGTCAACTTTCCTTGCAGTAGATGCAGCTATGATTCGATGTAGTCGTCCCACTTCAAGTTAGTTGAAAACATGAGGACAAGAAACAGCAATGTGTTACTCTCCAGGAGTCTAGCATCAGTCATGCTGATGGCGGACAGAAAAAGTTTCTCTGTGGTGGTTAAATGAAAGCAGTTTCGTTTTGTAGTCATTAAAAACCGCAAGCCATTTTCTGCCCTAGTTAAATAATGATCAACTTTGTCAGCTCTGACGTATTTGCAATTGAGACAGGAATAAATGGTAGTGTCATCTGCATTAATGCATCAGGAAGATCATTGAGGAAGATCAGAAACAGCGTAGGACCCAAGACAGAACGTTGGCGGATGCTGCGGTGAAACCTATTGTCTATTTAAATTTTTAAATCAGCACGTAGAAGATCGACAAAAGCCAGTTGTGCTATTGATTAGGCAGTGCAACCATTTATATAAAAGAAGACATCTCAAATGTTCTAGTGGTTAGGATTCTGCGCTTTCGCGATTCATCCTTTGGGTTTGGGGCTCACCAGACTGTATAAAAAGTGGGCACAGGCTGTACATAGCATCCATTTGTTGCCACGTCGGACTTCAGTAAAAAAAAAAGATAATAAATAAACGTAGTTTCTTTAATTAAAGAGTGACTATTGTTAAGTTTGAGGCGTCCGACTAAATCTTTGCGCATTTTCAGCCCTTTTTTGAGCATCTCCCGACCATTGCAGTTTCGGCCAACACCGACAAACCATCTTCTAAAAAACAAAAATAAATAAATCACAGCGTGAGCTCGATTGCTTCTTCGGTGAATCTGTCGTGACCCCAGGATGTAACCACAGTTTCACAAATTTTAATGCACTCTTTTGTCCTTAAACAGCATCATAATTGAGCTTCGAGAGGGTTACTTCTTTAGCATGAAGGTGACATTTGAATTTCTGGGAATATTCTCATTGTGAGTTCACTTGAGAAGAATAGGTTACCTGTCCTGCGTGCACACTTGACACTGATACATGTACCTGGAGAGCCCTAAAAAAAACGGGGTGTCATGAGGAGTACATTAGGATTCATAGATTTTTTTTAACCAGGAGTCAGCAGATTTTAATCAATATAAAGAAACATACACTCTGTACATGTTAAGTAAGAATCCGCGCAAGCAGAAGGCATATATTAACAAACTTGCTTTATTTTAGGAATTGGGTAAGGGATTTTATTGAACAGTTAAAAATATGCATACAAGAACACTAACTATATCTTTGGTAAATATAAGAGATTCAAAACACTGAAATGTATAATATAACTGATCTGCTCAGGAGAGTATAACAACAACAGTAACAACAATGATGATAAAATCTTAATAATAGTAACAATAAGAGCAACAATAGCAACAACAACAACAATAATAATAATAATAATTATAGCAGGTTAAAAAAAAACAATTGGTATGAACACCACCCAGATCCGGCTACGGAGATAGGACCTGTTAGTTTTATGGGACTACACAATGCACACAGACAAAACAATCAAAGTTAACCGCCCAGATATTGTTATTAGAAACCGCAAACAAAAAAAGTGCCTCCTTATTTATATAGCAGTCCTTGCGGACTGTAATTTATCTTTTCAGATTTTCAAAAAGCTATCAAAATACAAAGACCCTGAAATCAAAATCTCAAAAATGTGGCACATGGCAACATCAACACGCCCTCGGGTTGGTTGGAAAAAACTCCAGTAGACTAATTGAAGGGATTCCTGGAAGCCTATGCCTTAAAGAAATAAAGCCCACATCTTATAAAGGGCTTTATCTATGTAAAATATTTTCCTTTGTTTTTTTTTTTTTTTTTTTTTTTTGTCAATAGAAAATGTCATGATGCTATTTCTGACCTTATGTCTCTAGGTGAGACCCGGAACGAAATTTGAACACACCAGAAATCAAAGGAAATAATAATAATAATAATAATAATAATAATATAAAAATGATTGATGCAACTCTTCCAATATTTTTCAACAGTAAAACGAAGTGCGTGATTTAATAAACGAAAAACAAAAGAAAAAACAAAGTATTTGACAATGTTAAACAATATTTTGACGGTGTATGTCTTCAAGTTATATTCGAAAAGATTTTTGAAGTATGAAAATATATAAATCTACAAAAAGTTATAAGTCTTTGTACAAACTTTGCTTGTTTTGTAATGAAAAAAAAAAGACTGTACTGCTAATGAACGCGTCAAAACCAATGGAACGCTGCCAGCATGAAGGCATGAAACTGGAACAGGCATAATATAATGAGGATATTGCTCATCTTGTAATTGTCATTTATTTATATATATTTCCTGTCTAACCTGTAGTGGGTAGTAAATCAACTTAGTAAATTTATGAGGTAACATTCCACTTAGTCGTTTTTTAATAATCTATAAAAATAAAATATTTATTTGCAATTAGACAAAATTAGTTTCACACCAAAGTTAACCGTTTAATTAATCAGTTCTTTTACCACCAAATTTATTAGATTGTAGTCTTATTTGTTCTAGCCTTTCATGTGAGGCACTCAGATACCCTTGTCTATTAAGTGATCGTATTGCTTCAACTTGGATGTTAATAAACTTTGTTGTCGCCGTATTTGTTGTTCTGTTGCTAATTTTTTTCTACCGGGAGATAGTTCAAATTAAAAACATTAAATATATTAAGTAAAAGCATATATATATATATATATATATATATATATATATATATCCAGGTTAGATGAAAACAAATAGAGTAAAGCTCCAACGTTCACAAAGTTGACCTCTGTTGCACCATATATGGCTTATCTTTTTATTTGTAAGATTAATCTGGATTTAATATAATTTTGTATTAATCTCCTGGTGATATTAGTAACATCTTATTTGGGTGTATTGTCTCTGGTTGGTATTTTCGACATTGTACATTGAATTGTTATTGTTATTAACATCTTATATGAAGAAGTTTTAGTCACCAGTTCCATATCACTTTACCAGGTAATTCTATGCGTTTAAATTATTTACTCGTTTCTTAAAGATGCTATTTATTTATCAACTGTAAAAAATATGTAGGAGATTCACAATGAATATAACTTGTTTGGTATTTTGTTAAATTACTATTCCACCTAATTTTTTCTTACGAAATGGCATTGTCTAGTGTCTATAATTTATGTATTCATTAACATAACTTCCTGTTTTATGTTTGTGCCCTCGTTAGTTGTCAGTTTACGGGTTATGACCCATTTATAAAAAATATTTTCTTAATTTTGTTTTATTGCATCTATTAAAACATGCTAACAATTACCGTCATTTCTGACAGCACAGGTACACTAGTAATAATAATAACAACAACAATAATAATAGTAGCAATACTAATAACAATAATAATAATAATAGTAACAGCGGCAATAGTATTACTACTACTAACAACAATAATGATAATAATATTGATAAAATTAATTTTAATAATAAAAAAAGCTAACAAGTTCAAAATGGCGTTTCAAATGGATGCAGAAATACAAGTAAAGCACATTACACCGATTGAAGCTACAAAATATATAAAAAAAGAAAGCAAAAACAAATGCAACCAACCAGATACAGAAACAATGGCCAATACTCTGCCCTTACCAAACAAGCTGATGTAGACAATCCCCGTACCCATCAGTGGCTACGTAGTGCAGAATTAAAAGCTGAAACGGAAGGTTTTATCCTTGCTGCACAGGATCAGTCCTTGTTAACCAGAAATTATCAAGCACACATACTTAAATATAGTGTTAGCCCCAAATGCAAGTTCTGTGATAATTACCCAGAAACAATCGATCATCTTGTATCAGACTGCACGATGTTGGCGCCCACTGAATATAAACCCCGGCATGACAGAGTGGGCCAATATCTGCACTGGATAATCTGTAACTTCTATGGGAAGGAAACTGAAAGAAAGTGGTATGAACATCACCCAAACCTGGTTATGGAGATAGGACCTGTAACAATTTTATGGGACTACACAATACACACTGACAGAACAATCAAAGTTAATCGACAAGACATTGTTATTAGAGATCGCACACCAAAAAGGTTCCTCCTTATTGATAAAGCAGTACCTGCAGACTGCAATGTATCTTTGAAGATCTTCAAAAAGCTACAAGGACCTTTTGAAATCGAAATCTCAAAAAAGTGGCACATGGGAAAATCAACAATCCCCGTTGTAGTTGGAGCTCTCGGATTGGTTGGAAAAGATTCCATTAGACTAATTGAAGGGATCCCTGGAAGCCCATGCCTTAAAGAAATACAAAAAAAAATGTTCTCATGAGTACAGCCCACACCTTACTTATATAATTTTTTTTTATAGTGGAAAATGTCATGATGTCATTTCTAACCAAAGTTTCCTGGGCGGAACCCGAAAGAAATGAGTAGACATCATAACGGAAATAAAATAAAGATAATAATAATAATAACGGCCTAGAAATATCGGAGTGATATCCAGCAAGTAATATCTGTATCTCATGGGCAGGACGAGCTCTTTAGTTCTGGTCGATAGTCGCCCTAGAGTTAACACCTATGCGGTGAAGGACAAAACCTCAAAATAAAAAATCTCAATATTTATAAACAAAAACTCATACAGTGTCGGTCGTCACCCGGTCAAAGAAGGTCCGCGTCCCTCAGAGACAGTTTGGGGTCGAAAATCTGTCACTGGGAGAAACTCTTCGACTAACAATGCGGCACCTAACAACATAAGATATGCTGAAGATATAATAGTTTGAAAGATCAATTGGTCAAGGTGATTTGTAAGTTACATACAGATATTTGAGAACACTTTCAATCAGACATCGTTTTTACGGATTGGATCTGAAGGTATGACTAACCGAGCCCTAAATACAAGGTTATACGCTTGTTTTCTCAAAACGTATCATGTCGGGCTCGGACTGAGGAATCGGAGATCCGAATTCCAGTTGAATCCATTACATTGACCTAAGTGCTAATACCCTTGAGAAAGGTATGAATCCTCGACTTCTCCCCACCAGCTATGGGTAAATAGCAGGACAGACCGTGTTCTTTAGCCTTGGATAGCAACTGGACTACCCCAGAAAGAAATGGCAACCTACTACGGGAAAAAATCTGTCTCGTCAGTCATGTATCGAAAGATACCTGATCGCCTAAGCGTGTATCACGCATGGCACATAACTGACTGATTTTCTTGAAATTAGACATTATCTCTTCGACATAGCCCCATAAAATGCAATTATTCCATCCTCAGTTAGGTTTGTACATTAACATCATTCAGTAATTCTCTGCCTTGAATTGTCCTTGGAGCTACCCAGTCCTCACTTGCATGTCTTGTGTTCAAAAGCGTCTACATAGAATGGTTCTTGGCCTTAGTATTGGGTAAAAATACATCTGTGTACCCGTGTACGCACGCATTGTATGTCTGTTGTTGATTCTATCATGTTTCAGATTTGAAATAATACTTCGCCCGAGTTTTATTAAAGGAATCTTCGCTTCTAACTTAATCACAACGCAATCTGAATTTTGAGGTCAGAACGTCTTCAGCCTTCTCTTGATTTAGAAAAAAGAACTCCATCATAAACTGTAGAATCATTTCCTTCATTAAGATTATTAATTAAAGAAAATGTAATTAAAGGTGGAAAGGTTAGACGCTGAGATTCAATCTGGGGCCGAGCACAATGGGGTTTATGGAACAAGAGATAAAAAAAAATAATCCGCTGTCGCTAAGAGGCTTTTGCAATAATTGGAGACACATCTTGAGAAGCGGGAAAAATACGCAGCAAATAGTACCGATTTATTACTAGATTTCTTTTATATTTTTTCTTTTTATAAAAAAGAGATTGTCTCTAATATTTTGTTTATTCTTTTTCTTACAAAGAGATTTATATTTAATTGAAGTTTCTTGCCCCACAGTGTATGCGAAGTAATCAGAAACACACGCCAAACGTTTTTTCTTTTCTTTTCTTTTTAATAAAATAATTGTGCGTCAAATATGCTGTAATTCGGTATTATTCTTTTCGTACTAAATTTACTGGCCATTGCGAAAAGTGATTTTTCTTCTTTCTTTATTTTTTTAATCATAGCGAGTGGATATTTTCTTTCTTTTAGTTTTTAAATATTGTATTTATTACGATTCCACAACTTTGTAATCTTTCTTAGCGTCTGCTTCTCCATTATAACTTCTTATGTTATCAATACTTTACATCTTGGTTCAATTTCTTTTATTGTGGCTCAATCAATATGAAGAGATTTTTACCGTTTTCTTTCCTTCAACGAAATCAGATTTTACAGAAGACCAACTCGCAATCCGTGCACAAAAAGTAAGCTTCTTGCTTGTCCGGAAAACGTTTTACGCTTTTTCTTTTTCACTTAAAGATTTGATCGTTTGACGTAGATGAAAGGCAGAGTTAACGTGCATGACCATCAATACGAATATATTCAGAGTTCAAACAGTTTTCCACAAAGAATAAGATATATTAAAAACGGTTGGATGAGAAAAACGTCGAAAAACGTATTCATATTATGGGAAATTGAAGACTCGTATGTTACTCTGTTTGAATCCAGTTGGATCACAATAACTGAAATGCGCTGATAAATAATTCAGCTATAAGATTTGAAAGATGATAATGTTTTGAGGAAAGAAATGGCGGCTATTGTGGTTGTAACAAACTAGAAATATTAAAAGATATTAAAAAAATTGGATGTTTAGGATTTATAGACATTTTAAAACATCTGATCTTACCAATCATTTTTAGTAAGTATACTATTTCGGTTATATTAAATTATGCACGTATATCTGCGTGTTTGCATACACACACACACACACACACACACACACACACACACACACACACACACACACACACACACACACACACACATACATACACACACAAACAAAGGACACGCGCACGCGCACTCACGCCCACACACGCACAAACATAATTTAGATAAATTTTGTCTACTTATATTCAATAGGATCCTATCAAATTCACGAACAAACTTCTTAGTATATATATATATATACACTCAATATTTAAAAACTCAATATATATTCTGTATTAATAATAGATATATTAAGTATATATATATGTATGTATATAAATATCTGCTTAATTTTAATATATACTTTTTAAGATTACTATATATAATACTCTTAAAAGAACCATTTTCAAGAATATATATATATATATATATATATATATATATATATATATATATAGTACTCTTACAATATAACGTTATTTTTATGTAATTTTAATATCAAGTATATATTTGTATACATACATATTTATATATACTTAATATATCGAATATTAATACAGAATATATATTGAATTTTATAATATATATATATATATAATTAATATGAAAAATAGATAAAAAATAACGTACTTTTTTAAGAGTACTAATATATATTAAACTTTCTTTTTAACAACCCTCAATATATATATATATATATATATATATATATATATATATATATATATATATATATATATATATATATGAATGTTTCATTAAAAACGACAGACAAGGTACTGCGGTTAAGCTTTTTATTTAATTTCTCTTATGTTCGAACAAGAGCTTTCTTTTTCTGGACAAAGGTGTGTAAGAACTGTCCAAATGTTTTATATTTCCGAGCGCTTGGCTATACCTTTAGCCATTATCATGGATGATTCGATTTTTCAGCTTAATTGAGTGTGTGCGTTCTGTGTATGTCTTAGTGTGTGGTAGGGATGTTTTTAATTTCCGAATACGGTTTTATTACATTGTGACTTCGTTCGTAGTTAATATTGTTAAGAGTTGGCTTTTTCTTTTTTATCATTAACACACCCTTTGTCCAAAAAGAAAGCTCTTGTTCAAACACAAGAAAAATTAAATAAAAAGCTTGACCGTAGTACCTTGTCTGTCATTTTTTAATGAAACGTGCATAAAGGAAGGATTGCTGCCTATATATTCAACTATATATATATATATATATATATATATATATATATATATATATATATATATATATATATATATATATCGTTTTAAGTCTTTCAATACTAATGAGTCAATGAACAAACTCGGTTAGAATTTGAACTCCAAATCATATTCATTAAACTTCGTGTATTGTCATCGAGTGTCGACTGTGGTGGGAAGTCCTCTTTCTTAGAAGTCTTTTCCGTTGATTGTGTTGCCCTTGACTTTTTGTCTTATGCATTTTTACGCTAACGTGGGGGTTGGACAATTTATGCCCTGTGACCCGCCACTTGGTTTTATGCGTCCCGAAAGAGTTCAACAAATATTATTTTTAAATGTGCATTAAAAAATTTGAAATTGATTTTTTCATGCTACATGTTTCGACAAATAGTAATTTACATATTCATGGCAGGGACGATATGAAGAAAGACGGAAATCATTTATATTTCATGGCAAACGGCAGTTCTCAGGAAACTACCTTCCAACAAAATTGACATGACGCGTTCTGTCCAACCACGGTGACCTAATTTGCTACGTCCAACACATTGCGGATATCAATTCTCTATCATCGAAAATGTGTATACTGACGTGGATATCCTGTAGTGTGTCTCAAATCGATATAAAGAGATGACACCATCTCTACGCTTAGTTACAAACGTCTTAGGATATTTATCCAGAATTGTATATCATTGTAAGTTTTTTCACAACTGCATTAATCTCATTAATAGCAAAAACCGTATTAAAAATAACATGTAGCTATTATTATTATTATTAATATTATTATTGTTATTATTATTATTATTATTATTATAACTACTTTTCCAGACATTTGTGCAATCTGTCCAAAATATGTATTTAATACAGAATTTTTTCTCGACGAATATCAAGTAGTCTGTCTTGTCGATCGAAAGCACTAAAAACGCCAGTATGTTCGAAGTTTACGAAACAGAAGTTTAAATATCTGCGTAGTGTTTTAGAAAAGTATGGAAAATGGATTATCATATAATAATTAGAGTAAAGATAGATGCATTTGAAGAGTTAAAATAAGTACTAAGAAATAAAAAAAAAATCAGTCGTAGAAACAAAGAAAGCAGTTTTAACAGTAACGTAATTTCTATCCTCTTGTATGGCAATGGATACTAGACAATCTCCTCATAGTTGGCGAGGAATCTGAAGGTAACAGAAACGTGGTTCTACAGAAGGATACCTAGAATCCATTGTAAGCAAGGAAGTAGTTTTCAGGAAAATGGAAACAAAAAGGATACATACACAGGATCAAAGAAGTCAGTTGAAATTTCTTGGACGAAGAAAAAGGGCTTAGGCACTTTTGGCACTCGGAGCATATCGAGGGTAAGATGGACAAGAGATGACAACGCCCTACCAACCTGATGAGCTTTTTTGAATGGATGGGGGAAGGGAATTTTAGAAAAATGACAAATGTTGTTAAGTTCTACAATGGATATGAGACAGTGGAGAGCCATGATCGCCCAGGTAAAAAAAAAAAGAAGTTTCTAAGCATTATTTCGTTATTATGTGTCCCAGATATTTCAACTAACTCTGACTAAAAATTCTGCAATTCAGCACAAGGGCAGAAATAACGATACCAGAGCCACAAAAATCTGAATTTTATGATGTGAAGATCAAAAACAGTTTGTATCAGGCGGTGAGATATCTTGCTACATGAGATTCTGATTGATTTTGACTATTCTGAATTGAATAAACTTACATCTTTTCACTGAAAGATTCCTCAACCATCGTCGCTTTGAACTTTGCGTTCGAGAGACACTTGCTGCCGACGATAATTTTATCAAACTTCGCCTTGACTTTTAAGAGGCTTCGAGCAACGCCAGAACATATCGCGTTTCCGTATCGACAGAACCAATAAAAGCCACTGACCATTGCGGTGTCTTTTGATGGGAACTTTGAACCAACGCAAGCCGCAGAATGGGAAATCAAGTACTACTAAAGTTGCAAATTAGCGATAAGCAATCACATACACCTACTACAAAATCCTAAGAATCTGACGTACGAATACATATATACATGCACACATATACATACTTTATATTATATATATATATATATATATATATATATATATATATATATATATATATATATATATATATATATACACAAATGTATGTATAATTTTATATATATGTATTCCTATATCAGCTTCGATTATGCACTAAACCTATATATATATATATATATATATATATATATAGAGAGAGAGAGAGAGATATAGATATATATATACACATACATACATACATACATACATATATATATATATATATATATATATATATATATATATATATATATATATATATACTAGGATGGTGCGTAATTATCTGGCGTTTTTTAAACAATATTTATTATGAGAAAAGAAACATGACAATTCAACAATAGCATTTTTAAAAGATTATTCCGGAGCGTATGATTATCGACACGCATTTTTACAACTTGGAAATAAAACAACAATTTTAATTAACAGATAACTCGCTTACAAAAACGCCTGATAATTATGCACCGACCCAATATAATGGACTATCTCGTCGTTTTCGTCGTATGAGAATCCGGCATTCAATTCCTAGAACCGAAAAGTCAAAGTCTCCGAATATATGATCTAACTAGAGTGTTGATGAGTTGTGCAAAACCAACCATAGTTTTCGGAGGAACCTTTTACAGGGTAGTAGTGTCAATAGTGTGTCAAAATGTTTTTCAGAGTTTTCTTTGGCTATTAGACTAGCTGCCAACCAATAAAAAGTTTATATATATATATATATATATATATATATATATATATATATATATATATATATATGTATATATGTATGTATGTATGTATGTGTGTGTTGTGTGTGTGTTTGTGTGTTTTATGTGTGTGTGTGTGTGTGTGTGTGTGATTGCTTATCGCTAAAAAGATAAAGTGCTAGGTCTTTCTTACTATTTAGCCCATAACTAGAGCAAGATGATATGTCTGTGTGTGTATTTAGTCATTTCTAAGGAATTGATGGATTTTATATTTAATTCGACATTATTTATTATTAATATGAACCTTATATTTAGCTGATACACGTGTTTGAGTAGACGTCTTGTTTTTCAATAGGAATTAAATATAGCGGTCTAGAATTCAAATAAAGAAAATATGTACTCCGATAGGATTCAAAGAAGCTTATATCCCTTATATTGAGAAAGTTTTGCCCATTTATATGTATATATATATATATATATATATATATATATATATATATAAAGCATACATTAAAACCATATTTTGTCATTATATATGTGTGTGTGTAAGTATATATATATGTACACACACACACACACACACACACACACACATATATATATATATATATATATATATATATATATATATATATATATATATATTCTGGTAAAATGAGAACAAATGGAGTATGATTCCATTGTGCGCAATATTTAATTTAAAAGTTGGCTCAATACACAATCGAGCTAAATATTATTTATTTTAGGATATTAAAACTTGTTAAAAATCGCTACACAATTACGTTTCAACGTCATAAATCTGTCTCTTCAGGCGATGTTAAACTACCTTAGAGTAAGTAATGTAGCTTAGAGTAGTTTAACATCAATGTTAAACTACTACAGTAGTTTTACATTGCCTAATGAGACATGTTTATGGGGTTGAAACATAATTGTAATTGTGTAGCGATTTTTAATTTGTAATATCCTAAAATAAATAATATATATATGATGGAGTCTCCCTTCGTTATCGGCACATGAGGATCCGACAACTTCATTCATTTTTTATGTTCGTGTCGTATGTGACACTTCCGTACTGCTAGTGATCCCACATATTATGCAACAGAGATTATCTAGGGACATAGCAACAAGAATATTTGATGCTGCTTTTCGCCGCTGTTTTTTGTCTCTTAGCCGGTCAATACGACTGATTTCAAAATTTCTAATACCACTCTGCTACACACACACACGCACACACACACACACACATATATATATATATACATTATCATGAATATCTCAAGAACCGATTGTGCGGTCTTGATGGATTGTTCAATCGAGAATAAGATGTAACCGAATAAACTCGTTAATTGTATCACTATGTTTTAGAAAATAGATACTTCACGTCTCTTTGTTTTTCTCACCTGCCGACACGCTAAGTATGGATGTTTTGAATTTCGCAAAACTAAAACCACCATTGAAACCCTATGGATGAGATTAAGGAGAATGCGACGAAGAGGCTGATCGTAAACTTTAAAAGAGCAGTAAACAAATTGTTTTTGAAAACTAGAAGATGGCACTAAGATAAGTTTATTGGGTAAGGTGACACCTGTCTCAGAGAATATTTCGCTAAAATCTCTTGCGAAAAACTTGTCCATATTTCTGATTTAATTTAATTTCACGAGAAAAAATGTTTATGAGTCGATTGTTCAAATAAATATTTAATTTTTCATTAAATATATATTTCCTGAACACTATTCTACATCTATTTAAAATTTTAATATTATACATATATATAATGGCTGTCTATTCTCATTTTCCTAACACATCTGTCGACTAGGGTGGTGAGCCAACCCCTATTGCAGACAACTGCTCAGGCATATTTGTATTTGTTCAACACCCAATTATTCTCACCTGCGGTTTATACTGCAACTACACTGAGCACACTTAGTTTCAATTTGTGAGATATAGATAAAAGTCTGTCATGATCAACAGTTTGAACAACTCCAGTACGTTGAATATATAGGGTGCGATGGATAAACTGTCGTCTAAATCATGCAAAAACGAAAATAACATTGACATCCTATTTGAACAGATATATTTACTAAAATTACACAAAAATATCTTGAAGTACTAAAGAGTAAATTTATTCAATAAAATCGTCATTGGCTTCAACCACAATCTCCAGACGACTTCGAAATCTCCTGCAACTCTTTTGTGCGGTCTCCTTGTTTAAGTTGGTGAATGCTGCCATAATCCTTGCCTTTAGTTCATCTTTGGTGTTACAAGAAGTTTTGTTGGTCTCTCGCTCAACTGCGCCTCACACATAATAATCAAGGCGGTTGCAATCTGGGGCGTTAGGTGACCAGATTTAAAGGGTGAGGTGGTCGCAGAAATTGTGTGCTAGCCATGAATGGGTTCTCCTGCTTGTGGGGAATAATGCAGAGCCTTGTTGTCAGACATAGGTTCACAGGGCAGCACTACCTCCTCAAGACACATTTTGTAGTCCTCCGTGTTCAGCATGAGGCCCTCACCAACAAATTTGGGAGATCTTTTCTTATCCCAACGATCAGTGTGAGTTTTCCGAGCTGCCGTACTTCGTAATCTCCATTAGACTCATCCAGCTCTTTCTAAATCCTCTGCATTGTCCTCAGATTGAAACACTCTGAAATGTTCGCATTGGAGTTTCCAGCGCGAATGCCAAGCAGTACAGCAGGCCGTTTCCAAATTTCTAGCGAAGTTAACATCATGTTCTTCCTTTTCTCTCTGAGGGTGTCCAACTGAACTTACTATACTGTGTAGTCGACATAAAAAACGAAACAACGCGCATGCGCGAAATTAAAAAAATAACATGGCGACAATGTACTCATCATACCTTGTATATATATAAAATAACGAAAAAAAACTTCATATATGTACACAAAGTGTTTCATGTTTAGTGTTTTAAACAAACGGTGTACTGGATGTACTGGTGTACTCTACGAACATTATAAAAACGGTGTACTGGTGTACTCTACGAACATTATAAAAGTATTACTACACTTACAGAATATTCGCTCAGCAAAAAAAAAAAAAAAAAAAAACATTATGTGACAGCTACCAACCCCAAAAAGTTTTTTTTCCCAACTTCAGTTAAATTAGATAATTGAAAATTAATTTTGCTCAGATCAGTTAGAGGAAAACAAATTATGGAATCTTCATGTATCTACATGTGCAGATTAGTGAATAGTTATATGTATACTTGCATAATTGAACGATCTATTGTATTACTAGCAGTAGAGCCCGGCGTTGCCCGGGGATGTAACAGTAAGAGATAGATCAAGTATCGACCATCATAAAGACTGAAAATTAAAATTGACAAAGATTATTGTTTAAGGTTGACGGACACGCATGTCTTAATTAGTTTTTTTTTTTTTTTTTTTTACGAATTGGTCAAACCCATAATCAAACAAAAATATTGTTTTCAATCGTTATGAGTCTACCGATTGAATTTTATTATAAACAATTGTCTTGTAAATGGAATTTTTAAAGCATTCCGAATGTAAAAATAAATATAGCGATGCCTCTTAATCGTGTTTTCAAATTGATTTCGTGCAAAAACAATTGTGCTTTTCCAATTTTTGGCGCTGTCAGAACCACCGCAAGGTAATTTTACGTAGTCCTGTGAAGTTTAGTTGAAATCGGTTGAAAAATGTAGGAAAACTGATCCAATATACAAACGAACACACACACACACAACCTGGGTTTTATAATAGATATTATGACAAAAAATTGATATTCCCAGTCAACTGTGTCTAAACCTTGGCACCTATATTGAAAGTGAGATTTTTTTTAAGGAAAGGGTAGGTTATGTAAGATATCAGGATGGAAAACTCAAAGCAATTTGCCTTGAAAACAGAAACTGCACAACAAAATAGAAATTATTAATTTGTTTATATTTAAATTGTTCCATTATATATCCAATTTATTTTTATTTTATATCATTGATTTTCGGAAAGAGTAACCAATGCATTTATGAGAGTAAATTGTGGGTATATTTATCACTTTACAAAAACCCGATATATATATATATATATATATATATATATATATATATATCAATTTAACTCATAAATATAACATACCTTAAATATATATATATATATATATATATATATTACCTATAAATGTAGAATACCATCTTTCTATATTTTATTATATATATATATATTTTTATTTTATATATATATATATATATATATTTAAGGTATGTTATATTTATGAAGTTAAATTGATCAATAAATGTCGATGACGTTTCGGTTTATTAAACCTTTTTCAAGACAATATTCATCAAAATACAATTCAGTTCAATAGCGAGATTGATGCTCGACAAGCATACCTAAGAAATTTAAATATAGAATTCTTTTCATTTTCTTTTCTTTGGACAAAATAATGACAAACTTTTAGGAAAACACCATTTGACGACAGCGTGACCATGTTAGACGGAAGGCTGATCATTTTAAAAATTTTCAGTTATCTGTTCTGTTTAAACATTTTTGCAAAATTTCTTCATATTTAAGGTATGTTATATTTATGAGTGATCAATAATGTAAATATAAAAAGTGGACAATGTTCAGGCCATGTGCTTTGTATTTTGGCTCGATTATTTATATATCCTGCTCAATGATGCATTATAGGTTAGTCTATTTCACTATTCTAACAGTTATTGGGTGCGTAGAAACGGTTATGTTACAAATTATATGAGGGGTTATTAAGCGGAAATAATTGTCGATCTGGATGCAGTTTTGTGGCTATTTTATATTTTTGTTTCGTAACTATTTTAATCATTATTTATTATTGATAACTTTATTATTTACGCTTGCTAACGCAGTCATAACAAATAATATGCGCTCCTGCAGGATTCGAACTAGCGTCCTCCTAAACATCTGTACATTTCTGCCAGCGATTTGTAAATTATTCATTACGTTAAAACTCTAATGTTTTCAAAGCTTTGAATGCAGTTTCTGCATCTTCCTTGCAACGGAATGTCTTTTGGCTAAAAAATAGTCAAGATGGTAGTCAATGGGCGAATGAACAGAAGAATATGGTGGATGTGAAAAAGTCTCGTATCCCAAGTAATTGAGTTTCTGTAATGCCATCTTGACTGAATATTGGCATAAAGAAAGATTGGATTCGTCATTTAATCAGTGCCGGTTGCATTTTATTTGATCTAATGTGAATTTTATCTAGTTTCTGTCGGAAGACTTCAGCAATGATGCTCTGGTTAGATTTCCGAAAGCTTCAATGAATAACACGAATGGCGGACCACCAGATAGTCACCAGAATCTTCAGTTGGTACAATTTCGTTTTCAAAAATGTTTGGCTACTTCGTCATGATCAAGCCATTGGGTCGATTGTTTACCATTGTCATAAAAGATCATTTTTCATTACAAGTCACTCTTCGATCATGAAATGGATCACTTGAATTTCGCAGACGCAGCATCGAACACGTTTCATAACGTCAAACCCTTTGACCCATTTTTATCGAGTTACTTCACCCTGGCAATTTTATTGAAATGGTCCGATATTTGTGAAATGCTGACACCCATTACCTGAGACATTTCTCTGGCATATTGACGTCGGTTTTGTTCGACGAGTGCTTTCAGATGTTGATTTTCAATTATTTACGCCACCTAACACCTTGATCTTTAAGACTCTTAGTTCGACCGCGGAAAATCCGGAATCAGCGCCTATCACAAGTGGATCCTTCATCCCATATGTTTTTATTGCCAACACTTTGAAACGCATTATGACCAAGCTTGAATTGATGCAAAAGCGTAAACTCAGTTGTTCTTTTTTTCCTTTTGAAGATGAGGGTGCATATAATGTTTTTAATTAAATTATGAAAGAGATTGATATAAAATTAATATAACACTTTAATTATTAAGAATGAGTGGTATATTTTGTGCAAAATCATAATAATATATTAGGACATAATTAAAATGTTTATTTTAAAATCTGACATTATTTGCCGAACAACATGGTATTTGAAAATAATACACTTACCTTACCAAATATGCACGCACATGCTCGGAGTGATCTAAAAAAATAATTTAATCATGCCGGCAGATGTATTTGGTGCACAGTATCCTATTTCTCTTCATATCTATCTATCTATCTATCTATCTATCTATCTATCTATCTATCTACTTCTCTTCATATATCTAATTCGCTTCAAATCTATCTATCTATCTATCTATCTATCTATCTATCTATCTATCTATCTACTTCTCTTCATATATCTACTTCGCTTCATAACTATCTATCTATCTATCTCTCTATCTATCTATCTATATTCATATTCATGTCATTCAATCCATATCTATCTATCTATCTATCTATCTATCTATCTATCTATCTATCTATCTATCTATCTATCTATATCTATCTATCTATGTTCATATTCATGTCAGTCAATTCATATCTATTCATCATCTATCTATCTATCTATCTATCTATCTATCTATCTATCTATCTATCTATCTATTCCCTTCATATATTCATATTCATGTCTTCATATCTATCATATCTATCTATCTATCTATCTATCTATCTATCTATCTATCTATCTATCTATCTATGTTCATATTCATGTCAGTCAATTCATATCTATCTATCTATCTATCTATCTATCTATCTATCTATCTATCTATCTACTTCCCTTCATATATCTACTTCGCTTCATATCTATCTATCTATCTATCTATCTATCTATGTTCATATTCATGTCAGTCAATTCATATCTATCTATCTATCTATCTATCTATCTATCTATCTATCTATCTATCTATCTATCTACTTCTACTTATTTTCGTTTTGCTTAAAACATTCAGTAGATTCGAACATAACCTGCTGATACAGTAATTATGGTCATTACTCGGCTCACAAGCTATTGATGGTAAATTAATTACTCTTTGTCTGTTCTACACAGGTTGTCTCTTTGTCAGTAAAATGAATATTTAGAAAACCGGTTTTAAACAGCTAACTGGCAATGGTCTAGCGAGGTTCGTTTGTTAACAATCGCTTTTAAGCGCGGGTTCCACTGTGACATAAAAGAAACAAAATCGCTTGTTGTTTTGCTCGTTCCAGTCGGTAAGTTTATGATAATGTATGCAGAATTAAAATAATAGTACAAACGCAGCGGATCACGTGACGGCAAACATGAAAACACTTTCAACAAATGAGCGAGAAAGAAAAGAAAGAGGGGGGAAACAAAAAAATAATGTAAGAGGAATCGATTTCTTAAAATGATAACATAAGTAAAATTCTCCTTTCATCAGTGGTGATCGATACGGAACAAAAAAAAAAGAAAAAAAAAAGAAAAAGAAAAGAGATCAGAGGTAGTAAATTAGAAAAAGGGTGAAAAAAATAATAACTATTCGTCTTTGTTGAGAGAAAAAAAAAAGCACTGAATTTTTTCTGTTCACCGAAATAGTTACAAATGAATATTTTCTTCTTGCAATTATTATTATTATTATTATTATTTGCTTTTTCTGTGCTTGGCTCACGTTTCATAGTTTCGTATCCAATCTCTCGCAGCAGAAGATGAAAAGACAAAAAATATAGTAAATAAATAAAAATAAATTTAAAATGAAATTAAAAAAAAGAAACGCCATCTTTTCCGCATCGTTGATCATGGGCGGGGAAATAAACCCTACTGCTCTGTTCTCTACAAAAACAAGTGCAAAATATGTCCTTTCCTTGTCAGAGAAACAAGTTGGTGAACAAAGGCAAAAGAATAGTCATTAAAAACTTGAAACAATTTGAAATGTATGAAAAAAAAAATGCGATTAAAATTTGATTCAATGGAAACAAGGATAATTTGAATAATCTATTTCATTATGTATTTATGTATCCCAAATCGATAACTGATATTTTCTTGTACCTGTGTTACCGTGAGATACACCGTGAATCTGTGTGCATCTGCGCCTATGCGTCATTCAAAGCTCAATTTTGTATTTATTTTTTTCAACAAATTTTGGCAAAACGATATATAATTTTTTTATATATCAAGAAAAATTTTTAAAAAATGACAAAGTGAAAGAAGTTATCGCGTTACGCGTCTCGATATTTACGTCTTCATCAGACTAAAATGTTGTTTACGTTAATGCGACTATAGACACGAACGAAGGAGAGGTGACCCTGAAATTTTAACTGTTCACTCTCCGCCCGGGTCTTTTGAATTGAAGTAGGTTGTTATCCCTTGTTTTCTATTTTGGAAAGGGTTTCCGGTTCGTTCTAAAGTCTACTTCAACTCCGTACTTCTAACATCTCCGTCTAAGCACTGACAATTTATTTAATATTTAGTTTCTTTATACCCTTAATAGGAGTAGATAGGTTCGCCTATCGTCCAGTTCACACTCCTCTCCTGTGTTTTTAACAGAAGTAGACGTTTACTCCTTGCTTCGCTGGGGGGGGGGGAATTGATAAAAAAACATCTTTCTATAAAATGTCAGAAATATCTGTTCTATAAATTCAACAGTTGAGGCGCCAGTCTGACTTATTTCAGTTAATCAGGTAGCGTAGGAATTATTCGTGCGGATGGTGGAATTAGCAGGACGGTTTCAAAATCCAGCTTAGTCTGCTGGGTCTCACTTTTGCATATATTCTCTTGGTAAAGGCCTGAATTCATCACTTCTCTACCCGCCACCATTTATGAATTAAATAGCAAGGTAGACTTCAATCTCTAGCTTTGCGTCAGCGTGTCCAAGACAAGGATTATACATTTAATACTGTAGAAAAAGCAACTAATTACCACTAAATATCCCGAATTCACGTAAATTCAGAGATAGCACTAAAGAAATATTCAACAGCAGCAGCTGAAACAAAAGAAAAGTTTCAGTGAATGTTGCCAAGAATGGAAAGCATCAGCAGCAACAGTCATCATCAGGCAGGTTAGTTTTAAGGCTCCAAGTTCACAGGGAATTCTCCTACAGGACGATAGACTAGTGCATAGGTCGGAAACCCCCGAACGCCAGGTCACATCCGGCCCGCGAAGGAGTTTTATTCGACCCCCCGAACTTAATCGTACAAAGGAATTTCCATTTTTTGTTGAATGTATTAGTTGTTATACTGTTATTCCTGGAGTAAAATAAGGAACCTTTTCTTTTTCTTTAAGCAATCCATGCCAAGGCAGCCTTCCGACGGAACGGTCTGAAGTCGAGACAATTTAGTATAGTAAATTTGATATCATGGCCCTCTTCAGAGACACTGCATAGCTGTCTGGTCCACTCTCCCCAAAAGGATGCCTGCCCTTGGAGTGAATTAAAGCGTTGGTTCTTCAATTTGGCGACACTGTAATTATGAGTTCAATGGTCCGAGCAGCATGTACTTGAACTCATTGGAAACATGGCGAGCAATAACTGAGCAGCCTTAGAAATAGGACGGAGACGAGATATGTCTAAACACTGAAAGTAGAACGAGAACAGGCTAACTCCCTCCATAGAGTTTGGAATTCCTTGTAGATTATCCAGTTTGACATAGACCTATCAGGCACAACGACCCAAAGGTGTGATTACAACAAGAATAGACTAAGACAAGAATCCACAAGTAAATAGTGTAAATAATGATAACCCCTCATTCCAGAAATTCAGAGAGAAATATAATCTCCTACGCGCCGAAGAGATGTGGCATTAAAACCAACAACAAAATTAAATGGAAATCTTACCAGATTTTTTTAAATACTGTCCAAAATGATGAAACAAAGTTAGCTGGACACCATGGACCCGGAAGAGAGTTCCAAAAGCGTGAACTGTTAGAAAATATACTGCTAGCATAGAACCTATGGTTACATCTAGCCAGGTCAATTGTATATCGATGAGACCTAGTCGCTAATCTAGTACAGCGCTTACATTTATAAAGTCTGGGCACCATAGCGAAGAGTAATATTTATTTGTGATTTTTACAAAGTGTGGCACAAGGCCAAAATGGGGAATAGGGAAAAGGACGGTTTTCATTTGTCTTAACTTTAAACTTAGCTAGCCACAAACACTGACCGAAACATACCCCAATATTCCTAACACCAAAACAATGCATTCTTACTTACCTTTCTTACTACATCCACCATAGTACCTCATTGTCTCTATGAAAATCCTAACCTGTCCCCATATGTACAATTCATTGTTTGGTGGGGGGGGGGATAAAAAAACAACAGTTGAAAAACTACCCCAATGAGTATTTACAATATGAAAACAACACTATTTACTAGAAACCAAATAAAATGATGTTAGTAATAAATTAAAAATATTTGTTAGAAACATCAGTTAACTGGATGAAATCAATGCGGGAGTTTAATAATATAAAACATTCATTCTTTCATAGCGAAGAGCTTACCTGAACATTTACGATGAAAGACACAGAGGGGCAACCCTACGGCGGTGGGAAAGTGACTGGAACTGAGCTACCAGATAAGAACCGATAATATTGCTGATTCTTCTTCGGATCTTATCAAAGAGCTCAAGGTAAATAGCAGAGGCACCGGACGATATGTGGCAGAGACTTATAGATACGTAAGATAGATTCTGGGGAGAAAAATCGTCTCGCACGACACAGTGAGCCAACTTTCTTAACATCTGACTTAACAGTGGATTCAGTATAGTCTTTCTACCTCATGTCTGCTAGGAACGTCTTCCAAAGAAGTCGGAACGATACACTTTCCTGGAGGTTAGAATCAGCTATAATGATGGAAGGCAAGAAGGAGTCACTCAGATGATTAATGTAGAGAAGTTTAGTTTTAGATGCTTTGATCATATTCTGAAATAACTAAGCATTCGATTACATGTAAAGCATTTTATGAATATTATAAAACATTGATATAAAGAAAAATATGCTAGCGTCTGCTAAAAGAGGCGGAGGATTTAAGTTGGACCTGATGATTGACATACAAGACGTACAAATATCTGTGAATGGAATACGTGATGTGAATACTTCACGGGAGTTATCTGAATTTCCCCCGTAAAATTTCTGCACATCCAGAATTTTTCTTGTCTTAGCCAGGAAGAAATCTTTCGCATCGATCCACTGCGAAGAGAACAGAAAAAGACGAAAGTATAACTCAGTAGAATGTAAAATTGAACAGTGATTGGAACGGGGAGAGAGAGAGAACAATGTAGCAGTTTGTGAAGAAAGCTGAGGGAGGGAAATGGCTGTCGGCTTGTTTCTGCGTTCACACGCACAGTTCGATTTCCAATCAGAGCAAGTCAAGCGAAAAGATCAACTGTCATCTTGCACAAACCCAAGATAGCAAAAGTCTCAACCTTTGGTGAAAATTCATTCTACCATTTCGTTATCGAAGTTCTTCATGGAAGTAAAAGTCTAAGGAAGAAAAATATTAAGAGAAAAGGAAAAATATCTGCCGAAATGTGAAAGTAAGATTGTATGATTACAATCTACACTATTACGAAAGCTATCTATCTATCTATCTATCTATCTATCTATCTATCTATCTATCTAGTTAGCTAGCTAGTTGGCTATTTCCGTCCATTATCAATCTCAGTTCATTATCTATTTCAGACAGTTAATTATCTATCTATCTATCTATCTATCTATCTATCTATCTATCTATCTATCTATCTATCTATCTATCTGTTCCTGTCACCCTATCTACATGTCTACATTTGTGAATATATGCATATGAATGCGTAGATGTGGAAGGTCACTTCTCAATATTACTACTTTTTAGTATGTTTTCTATTTTACATAATAGAGTACACATATACCTCGAGATGGGCATTTAATATAAAGGCTACAGGCGCGGAAAGTCGATTTCAGCGAGCCGAGTTCAAATTTCAACCAAATCTGTTGCTTTCCCTTTCGCATTAGTGGTATAGGGAAAGCGATCTATTCTCCTCACCAGCTATGTGATAAAAAAGTAGGGTAGACTTCAATCGCTAACTTTGTTTTTGTTTTCTGCGACTTATCAACTTATTGCAGGTTATTTGAAGCCAGGAATATTTTTTAGATTGCAAGAATATTTCTTTTCAGATATTAATTGTTTAATGATACAAATCTTAACAATTAACCCATAGCTGGAGGAGAAATGCTTGATTCATAAATTTCCCAAGGGTATTTAAACGAAAGTGAATATAATGATACCAACTGTGATCTCCGATAATAATTTCGAGTTATTATCCATTACACAACCCACACCTCCAAGCTTACAGTATCTGATATTCACAAATATCACTCATCTAGGTTCTGAATAGGCCCGACATTGCTTAACTTTTGAGATCATATGGGAATCGGTATTTAAATGTGGGTGTAAGCCTTGAAGTTATACAAAATTAGAGAATCATTTATTTCTTCAATAACAATGTAATAAAATCATCAAAAATTGATCCATATCTGTAACAGAACAAATAACAAAAAATATATAAGTCTATGAAACATTTGCATCTTAATATATTGAACTGTTTTTCTTAAAAACAGCTAGCAATCTATTATCCAGTGATTTTGTTAAAGTTTTAAATTCATCAGGTTCAGTTTCCGACACAATGGTTTTAATTGCTTCCCATAAGCCCGCTTTGCTGTCATATTGTTTACTATCTTCATATAATTTAATCTTCACAATTGACCATAGATTTTTTATTGGATTCAGATCGGAATTTGATGGTGACCATTCCATTATCTTCACTCCTGTAAAGCTTTTACGCTAAAAAATATCAATGGTAACCTTAGATACATGCGATGGAGCATTGTCGAGCATAAATACAGACTTCACTTTGGGTCTTGTATCACTCAAAGAAAGTCTTTTTCATGAAATAGAAATAGTACTTTCATCGCTTTTGAGTGTCTCAATAAGTTTAATTGATTATTCCAGCTAATATCATTACATTGATGCCTTCTTTTAACCATAGACAGGCATCGGATGGAATCCATATTTTGGTCCATTTATCAGTTTCATCGAGTGTCACCCAAGATTTATTCGTGAAAATTACTTTAGAAAAGTCAATTTTCATGTATATATTCGTCCGCTTTTGAAGCTTGAAAAAATTGCTTTATTCAATGGAGTTGTCTTAGAGATTTCTTGACAGATCCAAATTTGTGAAGCATTTTGAAACTTTTATTCTTTACTTTTAATTTCAGCCTTTTCGAAGTGGTCAAAAGTGGTTATTTCTTGACCGATCCAAATTTGTGAAGCATTTTGAAACTTTTGTTCTTTACTTTTAATTTCAGCCTTTTCGAAGTGGTCAAAAGTGGTTATTTCACTAAAAATCTATTAAGTTTACGTTCCTCTCGAGGAGGCGAGTTCTTAAAGTCGTCTTTCTTTGTTTCTATTTCTCATTTTTTCAACGTCCATCTTTATCGTTTGATGATTTCTGCGAAGCTCCCTTGATATATTCAATGTAAATATTTCATCGCTCAGTAATTTTATTTTCTGTTTTCCAGCAAATTCGCGTTAAAGCGTTATAATAAATTCAAACAGACTGTCGAGTCATCTGACAAAAGAAGTCAATCTCACAATAAAATTTTCATTAGCGAGCACATATAGGGTAGTCTGCTGAACATTTCTCAGTCCTATCATGAAGGTATTCTAAAATAAATTTTGATGATTGTTCATCACAGTAAGAATTTTCATCGCACACACACACACACGCACAGACACACATATATATACATATATAATTATTTATTTAAAAATATGATTCTAACGCTACATAAGAGTTCTTATGTTTCAAAATAAGAGCCGAAAACTTCAATATAATTACATTGAAGTATCGAGCACTATTTTTTAAAAATAACAAAAATACAAAAGAACTTTGGATTATTTAT
Source organism: Acanthosepion pharaonis (assembly GCA_903632075.3). Lineage (NCBI taxonomy): Eukaryota > Metazoa > Mollusca > Cephalopoda > Sepiida > Sepiidae > Acanthosepion > Acanthosepion pharaonis. The sequence continues at coordinate 6,295,688 of CAHIKZ030001813.1, forward strand.
CTAACGAGTTCTTTCCTATTTTCTCTATATTTTTACACACACACACACACACACACACACACACACACATATATATATATATATATATATACAAAATAAATAAATAAATGAAATGTATAAATGGATAGATAGTTTTGCCTATCGTCCAGTTGACACTCCTATCCGGTCTTTTTAACAGTACTAGAAATTTTACCCCTTGCTTCCTGTTTCCTGTCTATGATTGGGTTTCCGGTTCCTTCTGAAGTCTTTTACTTCTCTTTCCGTTTCAGTAGCTCCTTGCGTCTTAGTGAACTTATTGCCTTGCTCGGGGCGAACTGATTAAAAAAAAATTAAATCTTTCTATAAAAAGTGAGAAATATCTGTTCTATAAATCCAGCATTAAAGGCGCCAGTCAGGCACGGACATACTTATGAGCTACTACCCCATTTCGGTTATTCAGGTAGCGTAGCAGTTATCCGTGCGGACGGTGGAATTAGCAAGACGGTTCAAAATCCAGCTTAATCTGTTGGGTTCACTTGTGCATATATGCTCTTGGTAAATCCATATCTTCTCTACCCTCCACCACTGATGAATTAAATAGCAAGGTAGACTGGAATTTCTAGCTCTGCTTGGCAGCATGTCCGATAGAAGGCTTATAAATTTAAAACCGTAGAAAGAGTAACTATAACATAATATATATATATATATATATATATATATATATATATATATATATATATATATATAGAGAGAGAGAGAGAGAGAGAGAGAGAGAGAGAGAGAGAGATGGATAGATATATATAGGGGGCTGCAAAAGTAGGTATCCAGTAAGTATTATATCAGTATTGATATGTTCGTATAATCAATACAGTACGTTTTTGTGCACCGTTTTGTTTTTCATTAATGTATACCTACTTTGCACATACACTCACCCATATATATATATATATATATATATATATATATATATATGCATTTCATTGAATACGACAGACAAGGTGCTTTGATTTAGTATAAAAAACTAAATCAAAGCACCTTGTCTGTCGTATTCATTAAAATGTGCATGAAAGAAGAACTGCTGACTAAATACACACACACACGCACGCACGCACATAAGTATATATATATATATATATATATATATATATATATATATATATATATATATATATACCAGATGTAAGTAACAGAAAAATTGTTCACATCGTGTTAGACCATAATTGCCCATCCCACAAAATGTTTAATATCTAAATAACACTAAACTAATTGAGTTTCTTTTCTTCTAGCTTTTCAGATACGAGGTTTAGCCATCTTGATACCATTTGTCGAAAGAATCACTGAAAGCTAGAAAGAGAAAAGTTTAAGATTGTGTTGTGTTAGCTCGACTCTCGTCTCCACTGATAAATGATGAGATAAAAATCATCCAGGCCTTCAGTAATGGTACCAACATTCATACACTAGTTTCCATCATCAAAGTTTATTCAAAAACCATCAAGAGAACGGTGCATAAGTTTAAAAAAGACCGAGCAGTGGAGAGGAAAACTGGATCAGGAGGTCACAACAGGAAGAGGGATCATCATTTCAACTTAGATCAATTAGAAGAGATCTAATTCAATTCATAAGACGTTTGGCACGTGAGAGACGACTTTCAGCAATGACAGTCCAAAGATGAAAAAAGACTCCAAAATAAAATTGTATGTGAAACCTGTGAGGCATCTTGTTAATCCAGGACAGAAAGTTAGAAGGTTAGAGAGGGCGTGGATCATCTTGAATACGTTGGAAAATGATCCGGGAATAATAGTAGTAGTATTAATAATAATAATAATAATATATATATATATATATATATATATATATATATATATATATATATATGTACTTTATTTTAATACTTCATGACCTTCCAACCTTTACCTAGGATTAATTAATGATGGACATAACATTTTCGTTTATGATCGATTTCATCACGATACTACGGTTAAGCTTAGAGAATAATTATACATTCTTATTGCTTAGAGTAGAGTCCCAATAGTGTTATAAAAAGCTCTGAGAAATCCAGTAAGATATCTTTAATCATTTCTAAGATGCAACGATTTCAGAGCTTAATTTAACAAATGGACAATTTTGCTGTTACACGATTCGGACAATTTTACACCCAGTATACATACATATGCATGCATGTATGTATGTATGTATGTATGTATGTATGTATGTATGTATGTACACAAAAGAAGAATATACGGGTTCTGGAATAGAAGAAAGAAAGAGAAACATTTGAGGAAGGAAGGAAAAACCAAAAATCAATGGCAACTGATTTTTGCGTTTCAACCGATTCTGATGGCATTGCAAGTCAGAGACGTTTGAGCACTGACCATCAATCATGAACATCATGACTGATGTGGTTAACCAGTCACTAGTGTTTCTTTACCATTTACCTCTTCCGTTCGGCTTTATCGCTCTCTTTCATTTCAGTAGAAGCACTCTCTCTCTCTCTCTTTCTATCTCTCTCTCTATCTCTCACTCTCTCTCATTCGCTTTTGTCTGTCGCTTTACATTGTCCGATTTGAGTAAAGAGAAAACGCTATCTTACAAAAGCGATGACTTTCTCAGAGATGTGTGGGCAAAATGACTTACCGCTTTCGATATCATCGATGCAACGTGGAAACCTGAACAAGAGACAGCATTAAGGCTAGGGGGGTATTTGTCATAACTCAAAAATTAATTATTGTTGGGTTGCTGTATACAAATCGATTCCTTTAGCTAAAGCAAAGTGATTAATCAGATTCGTTTTCATATACCGTGTCCACTCAGAGGTTGGGCGATCATGACTCTCCATAACTTCCTGTCGTTTGTTGCTCCAAGCATCTTTTGACCGATTACCTATTTCTATATATCCTTTGATCTTGTTCAGCCATCCATTTCCACAAACTCATTAAGTTGATTACACTTGTTTCCCTTTCTCCTCTTGCTTTGAATATATCCTGTCAAGTTTAAAGTTCTCTAGGTGTTGATATCTCATGTTGTCCCAGATATTTCAACACTTAGATTGTAGGTAAAAATGTCTTTTTAGATCATCTTTTCCTTAGATTTATAGGTTATTACCCGCCCTGTATATTTTACGCCCAATAACTGAAGCAAAACAAGAGACAGCTACAGATAAATCTTACTAAATTCAGTAGATACAAAAACATTTTTTTACAATTCTATCTATTTTTTTTTACAATTCTATATAAATTTTTACAATTCTATATAAATTAAATAAGTGGTTTCTGGAATCTGATTGGGTAAGACAAATCAGGTAGTGTGCGTTCTATGTCGTCTGCGCGGTTGAACACCAAGTTTTCTGGAAATGGGTCGAGAATTGGATAACTGAGTACATTCCCGCGTAAAACTCGGATAGTAATTCGGAGGCGACCTTAAGCGATAAGAACGTCTCGGAATAACATTCAAAGAAAGTCAGCAAAAGAAGAAGACGGTCAGCTTACAAGGCTTGGGCTCGATCAATAGCGTAAACAAACATTACCACGATAACGCGTCAGTCAGCGATTATTTTTCTACACTGAAAGCCATACAAGCCGTGACTAAAGTAAGTACTGTCTCATTTCTCTTTATTCAGTGTATTTAAAATTACCGCTACCTCACGCAATCGGTCAGCAGTCACACACATCTTTCATTAGCTTGTGCTTCACAGGCACCCGCACATATTGGCGTACAGTACATTTGTTTGCCTCACTTGCCACAGATCTTTTCGAAGTTTTTTCTCTTCCTGGCCACGGAAAAGAGCATTGAATGTTAATATATAAATACATGTACATGCCTGTATAAATGTTATTGTCATATTGTTATACCGGAACATACCTATTCTATTGTTAATAGACTCCCCCACAGATAATAAGTAGTAGTAGTAGTAGCAGTCGCCAGGGTGCTCAGTGAGTTGAGTGAGTCAGTCGATGTCGGACATTGAAGTATCAACCACCACAACTAGATTGCTTCGTCATTAACTATTATTTTCAAGTTCCTAACGTTTTGTACGTCGAATCTAATTTTGGACCGACTTAGTGAAATACAAGCCTCCACTGTGAAAACTACTCTACAACGCATATTTAGCTTGGCCTTCTTTTCCCGGGAAGATCATTGCTACGCTCTGTTTATAATTTTGTATTGTATTTGTAGGCACGACACACGGATTTTTTTTTCTTTTTTATTTTTTGTATTAATAATAAAAACGGAGCAGACTGATCCAACAACTTCCCCATTGCTCGTGAAAGGCCGTGTCTCACCAGTTCACACAAGATTAGCAACATGGAGCCTGGTCAGTACATAGGCCCACACGCAGTATTGATTCCTATGTCCACTATCTATCTATCTATCTATCTATCTATCTATCTATCTATCTATCTATCTATCTATCTCATTCTTATCACATCTATCTATCTATCTATCTCATTCTTATCACATCAATCTATCTATCTATCTATTTATCTATCTATCTATCTATCTATCTAACTAAAACAGTGTTTTCAAGACAAAAACTGAATGAACAGGAAATACGAAATTACATTAATATCATAATACTCTTGCGATATTGAAAGTAGTTAATCAAAGTGTGATATCAGAAATATGTTCTTTTTGTACATCCATAACAAAAATAATCTAACAGTCTATAAAAGGACAAAATAAAATAATTTAAAGAAGAAAGATTCACACTCGAATTACATTTCTTGAATCTTCAAATATCTTCATACTCTTGTGACGAGTGGCAACGGGACAATCTTCAAAATTGTAATGACAAATTACAATTAATGTCTTTTTAAATAAATGTTAAGTGTAGATTTTTAATGTTGAATCTGAAAGAAATTAACGTGATATTATTAAATGAGGCAAGCACCAATTCTCAAAATTCCTTCTGAGATTTATTGAATTATTTTTGGTAAGATGTGGGACGAAAGTTCCGTATGGTTACACTTCTGTATGTTTAAATAATATCTTTATGGATTTATCTTTATGTAACTGTAACAAAAAAACATTGAACACACACACACACACACACACACACACACACACACACACACACACACATATATATATATATATATATATATATATATATATATCTGAGTAATTGGTGAAAGGATTTCAGCCCGACCATGATGCTTTGTCATTTTCGGTAATGTACAAGGCGGTGAATTTTTTCAGAACATTGCTATATGCGTGTATATATACACATGCACACGTGCACCCCCACACATAAGGGCATACCTGCCCCATATATATATATATATATATATATATATATATATATATATATATATATATATATATATGTATGTAATTCTTGCTTTTATTTTATCTATCGCCCACGCTCAGTGTAGTTTCATCTCTATCGTTCTTTTCTAAGATTCATTTTACTAATGGAACTGCTTTTATTTTCAGAAGAATGTGTGAATGCCGAAGAACTCATGTCGGAATCCTGGGTCAGTGACGAACTCTTCGGTACAAAGGGTCGTTTGAGTTCAACGAAGCTCATTCCACGAGGGTCACATTGTCCGACCAGTTTCCCTCTTTTCAGCGCTCACTCGCTACTCTTGTCTTTGAAGTCCGCACCGAATATGCAATTAACTTGTATTGATGGCTTTCTCACCCCATCGTGTCTATCTTTTTCCTCAATGGCTAATAAGATTGAATGAGTGAGGGAGTTTGCGTTGAGGTCCTGGGGTTGGAGAGGATGACGAGCAGCGGAGAAATAAGAGGAAAAGATAATTATGACTAGGAATCTTGTCTGCAATGGGCCACCAAGGTGCAACCGAAAGAGCATATACGAATACCCACACGTGTAAACATGATGTTATATCGAACAACACTTGTGGATCTATCTGTATGATTCGTTGTGCAACGTCGCCAATCAATGAAATCCTAGAAACATGAAAGTTTAATTATAATTCACTGTTATTTTGAGAACATTTTAATTTTTTTATATCACATTTTGGCGATCATGTCTCTCCATAGATTCCTTTCCTTTTATTATAGTTATTTCAATAATTCTCTAAAAAAAATGACCATTCACGATGAAAAAAAAATGCACCAAACTTAATAAAAACAAAGTTTTATCGTCCAAAAATGTTGATGTTATGATTAAGAGGAAAGACCAAACAATGGTTTGTTAAATTAATTTAATCCATTTTAGAACCATCAAAATTTTGGTTAAAAATATTTTTCTTGCGTCAGTGGGTGTCCATAAATTGGTATTGAATATTTTAATGTCTTTTTACGTTAAAAAAAACAAAACAAAACAAAACAAAAAAAAATAAATATAAAACAAAAAAAGACATACTCATTTGGAAATTCTTGGAAAAAATTAAATAATTGTTGGATTTTAATATTTAATAGAACTTATTCACAAATGAATGAAATTATTTAAGAAGTGTTTTCTTTTTAGAAAATCTTGTTATTTTATTTTTTACATCTGATATCCAATACCACTTATTTGATTTGATTTTATGAAATTTCAAGAAATTCATTTTCGTGTCAGCTTAATGTTTATAAGCACAAGTCCGTGGAGAATTTAAATCATCAACTTTTGTTATGTAAAACAGAACCTCCAGTTACAAAAAAAAAATCAGCACTGAATTTTAAAAAAAAAAAAAACTGCAATATAACTAAGAGCGTCAATTTCCAAATAATAAAGTGTGAATTTTCATGAACTCTTCGAATAGATATTGGAATGGTTTTTCGTTGTCATTTCCACGGTCTTGAATTCTGAATTTACTTTTACTTAAGTTAGTTGCAATGCAAAGTTAGAGAGTCTACACTGCTATTTAACCTAAAGCTGATTGGGTGTGAAGATATAGATTTGTGATAAAGTGAAAACTAATTCAACATTTCCTCTTATCCTCAGTCTGTCCTGTGAGTATCAAATTTTCCAAGCCGTCCTTACACATTATGTGTCCCAGAAATCTCAACTGTCTATTCCTGGTGTTAAGTATAAGTGTAATTTTTTATGCCATTCCCTCTAGAATATCGTACGCTTTTCTTTGTTTCTTAATACTTTGCTGAGTTTTTGGAAGGCATCTTTTGCTATTTCAATGTACCTGCGGATTTCCGTATCGCACTTTCTGTCCTCATTTAATATGCTTCCCAGATAGCTAACTTGTTGCAACTGTATATATTTATCAGATTAATAGAAATATATGAAATTTTCACTTAGATGATTGATGTTATATTCAACACCTCAGTTTCGGAGAGGAGCTTTTGTGTAATTGTTCAATCCACTCCTCAGGGGCTATCATCAATTGTCTGTTAATTTCCTGAATGTTCTGTGGGTTTTCTAAAGGAAAATTAGCCTATATATATATATATATATATATATATATATTAAAATCTAAAATTACCTCATATGGGGAATAGCCTATTTCGGCAGACGAAACTATCGGTCATCTGTCTTATCGGCTCCGCTGTAGATTCGTCTTCCGAAATAGGCTATTCCTCATATGAGGTAATTTTGGATTTATTTTGATGTTTATTAATTATATTGGTCTGTTTTAATAAATACATTGAGCTCTTTTTGTGGATCAGCTTTAATATTTAAAATTACTAGGATCCCCTTGGATTACACACCAACGGATTTTTACAATATATATATATATATATATATATATATATATATATATATATATATATATATATATATATATTCTTTCTTTTAAGCATTACGCCCCGAACAAGGCGTGAAGCCACTAAGATGCAGGGGGTTGCAGAAGATTTGGAGCGAGAGCAGATAGGAGTGATAGAAGAAAGGATGAGGAGAGGGATAGTGGCTAGATCAAGGTAACTGGAGATGTCGATTGACATTACATTTGAATAGTTGGAGATTATAGCTCTCAGGGAAACAGTAATTGGGAAGGGTGTTCCACAGGCGAGAGGTGCGAGCTATGATGCTATTGGATAGGAAGATACGGCTACATTTAAAAGTTTCTACAGTGTAAGGGTGAGAGCGGGATGCCAGCCTCGTAGGGCGCTTGAATTCATGGAGTCTGGGAACGAGTGAAAGCAGTTCATTGGAGCAATTACCATGAAATTATTTGTAGAAAAAGGCACAGAGAGCCAACTTTCCTCGCGGTGGACGATGCAATTGACTCAATGTATTTGTTCCATCTCAGGTCAGCAGTCAACGTGAGACCGAGCAGACGCATAGAGTTGCTCTCAAGAAGTTGACAATCAGACATTCTAATGGGTGGGGGGCAGGGAAGGATCTCTATGGTGATTAATAGAGAGTAGTTTTTTTAGCGACAATGAAATGGAATATTTTTTGTATTATACATATATATATATATATATATATATATATATATATATATATGAAGAAAAATATACGGAAAAAACAAACAAAAATCCTAATATGCAATTATGCTGTTTTACTGTTAATATAATGTCAACGTCGGACGCTTCTGTCTAGTAGACCATCTTCAGGACATATTCATAAAACATAATTAACATTAGACTATATTTCATTCAACATGAAAAGACGATGGACATTAGAGTAAGACTAATCAAAACAGACAACTGAAATTTTTCAAGATCAGCGTTCTGTTTCAATATGATCACGTCGGCGTCACGTAGGCGATGTTGTGAAAACGTATTACTAAATGTATATATATATGTGAAAGATTACGTTGTTTTTAGGGGAACAAGAGATATTATTCTCACATAGTATGTCTGGGTACTAAGAACCTCTCCAGAAGGAAAAAGAGACTTGTTTTGTCAATATTGCATTCTATGCCTGAAGATACTAAATAAAGATAGAAAGGATTTCTGTCTTTTCTATTTGGTAGAGTAATGGATAGCGGCTCAGATTGAGGAATCGCAGAGCCGAATTCGAATTCCAGTCGAATCCATTACATTCACCTACGTGCTAATACCCTTGGGAAAGGTATGTATCCTCCTCTTCTCCCACAGCTATAGGTAAATAGTAGGACAGACCCGGTTCTATCACCTTGCATGGCAACTTGCCTTGCGCAGAAAGAAATAGCAACGTACTTCTCAGTCACGTATCAACAGGTATATGATCGCCTAAGCGTGTATCATGCATGGCACATAAGTGACTGACTATGCAACGTCACCTAGCGGACGTTAAGAAAAATTTTCAGGGAGGCAATCTCATATTATTATTATTATTATTGTAGTAGTAGTAGTATTAGATTGTTTTTCCGCAGATAAGATCATAATATCTAATATTTAATGAATGGTTAGCTACACACAATCAGCAGTTTTAGGTCTTATGCAATTTTCTTCTGATACTTCTTTCCGTGTACATGATGACGTAATTGTAAAATGTTGCAGCCTTTGCAAACCTTGACAGCGAGTTATGAAGAAGGAAACATTATTATTCTTTTTTGATTTTAACACTGATATTTGAAACTTGTCAACCTACATAAATAAGGATATTTTTATACAGTTGTTCTTAACGCTTTGAGAAAACCTTTGTTGTGGAGAAAGAGAGACAAAAATAAAGTAAAGGAAAAAATAACAACAAAAAAAACCCAAAAAATGCAACAAAATCTTGCCACAGGAAACTATTTCATAGATGTATAACGTCAAAAATAAATTCACCGCTCTTTAATCAGAAATTCTGTTTGAGGCGAATATTATTTCGTCCGAATGATTTTATTCTCAGAAGTCTTTTGAGAATCATTCTTCATTCAAAAAGTATTATCCTAACCAGCAGACAAAAAGAGATACATGAAAAGGCAGATGCCCAAAGTGAAGAAATACAAGAATATTAATTGATGAGAACTGTTCAAAATGTCTGAAGTAGCAAAAACCATTCCTTGTTTTTCTTTTACCTTTTTCCTTTTTTTTGAAGCAGATAGATATAGCGTTTCACAAGAGTATCGTTTACTTCCTTTTGAATAGTCTTTACAGTTGAACGAGATCTCGAATTCTACTTAGCCAGCTGCCGTTTAGTTATACTCTGTAGATATACTTAAAAGAAAAAAAAAACACATTAAATCAAACAACGAACGGAAAAAAAACTCAGATCGCAAACTGGCTTAAGTTAGCCTCGTTTTGGAAACAAATAAATAAAAAAAATGCATTGTACAAAATAAACAACTTATCAGAGAGACTCAAAGGTGATAAATTTACTTGAGGTCTTTTTTTCCACAAGGACATTATAGATTTTAGGCACAAGACAGACCGATTGAAGGATGGCTTTTTATCTAAGTTTGAAATAAAATACTTCTATTTGTGTAAAGAAAATGGTAAGGTCATTATCTGTTTGTTACAAAACCAGCAAATCATATATTTCAGAAAATAAAACAGTGTATTTTTATACAAATAAAATGTTCGCTAATCAAAGTATTTTCTAAGCCTGCTTCTGGTATAGCAACATTATAGTGAGACGCCCAGTAAGACTCGATCACATAATAAGTATTATAATATAAACCCAGAGACTACCATAAGATCATTTAAGTCAGTTTTAAACGAAAGGTGAATTTTTGTTAAAATGTGCGGTGTCCCTATGAGAAATTTGCTCATTTTGTTTAACGGGAGCAAAGTTCCTTAAGAATATGTTATGTTTGCAATCACTTCGTTTTTATATATTTTTAAAAAGTAAATAAACACAAACAATAATCAGTTTCGGATATAAACGAAATTTTTTGTGCTATATTCATTCAGGACATACGTGATCATATCCCTGTAAATTGACACGAAGAAGTTATTGACGTGTAGTTTTTTTTATAGGAATTTTTTATGTACTGCGGATAAATTCCTATAAAAAAAACTACTACTAAGACATTACACTATATTTTTGAACTATATACTTAGTTCATGACATAAAAACTGAATACACTTGTAAAAATAGAATACGTGGATTTAACACATCACAAGAAATATTTAAATAAAATTCTCACTTAAAATTTTGAAAAACTTAGCGTTGCGTCTTTGCACGTTCCGAGATCTTACACAACCGTCAATAATAGCAGATATTCAAAAAACATCTTTCGATCGACATACAGGTATATCGTCTTCAAGTTTTTGATTTTATAAGGAAAAAAACACATGCCTGATGATGAATAGAAGACTATTCGTAAGTACTAGCATTTTAACATCAAATAAACTGAAAAACTACAGACAACAAGTTTTTCTTCAAGGATCAAAACTCGCACTATGGATGAACAGGATTTTAATGCATATATTATGTTTTCTAGCGATGGATGTCGCCAATAATCGCATTAATACTTTGATTGATTCTATGTGATTATTTCTTCGTATGTAAATTATATGCTGCCTAATGTTTTATGTTTTTATATATATATATATATATATATATATATATATATATATATATGTATGTATGTGTGTGTGTGTGTGTGTGTGTGTGTGTGTGTGTGGGTGTGCTCTATGACCTTTACTGTTTCTGATGATGCCATTTTTCGCTATTATGTTTGTCTCCATCTCGCACTTTGATATTTGAACGCAGAGATCAACAAAATAAATATTTTCTCTTTCAATGTTCTTCTAGTGCGTTGCTATCTCTCTCTATATATATATATATATATATATATATATATATATATATATATATATATATATATATATATATGTGTGTGTGTGTGTGTTTTGCTCTTTTCTATGTGTCTATCCCTTCAGGACGTGAATATTCACATTTTTGACGCGGCTGTTTTTTCTTTGTGGTTAAAGTTTTGACAATGAGACCCGCGTCTCTAACTCACCGCAGTCAGTTTTCTTTCGGGATAACACCAACCTGAGAAGATGATTCGGGTAACGCCTGGAAACCTTTTACATGTTGACCCAAGCACTGTCAGTGAAATTTGGTATACCAAGCTGCTCGCAATCCGTTAATGGTTGTTTAAGCACAAACTCACAACACATCAAGACCAAGGCTCAAGTTGGTTTTGTTAAGTGTTTAATTTTTTTTTAGCGGTCTGTCAACCTCTATAGGTTATTTTATGCCGAAATTTGATTATTTTTAACACAATTTTATGGCTTCAACTAAAAAAAAAAGAAAAATATGCTTTTTATAGTTTCATTGTTTTTGTTTGGGTTTTCATTATTTGCCTGGGACCCTAACATGTACTAACACCCCCGGGTCAAGTTGGACATGGGTACACAGCAATTAAGAGGTGATTTCACGTTTCTCAAAACATCTAATTTCCCGATCAGAGGAATTGCTACCTGAAGTAGTTTATCGTCATACAAAGGGTTTCAGCGCACTAGCTTTGCTAAAAAAAAAAAAAATCATCCCACCAATCTATCTTTTCAAAACTGTAACAAATATCCACTCAGCATAGTTGCAGTTTAAACCGCAGCTATGTGAGCGTTGAAGAAACACAAATATGTCTGAGCAGGCGTCTGCAACAGGGATTGGCGAGCTCTTCTAGCAAATGGGCATGCTCGGAAATGAGCAGCATGCCATTTACTTTACTATTCATTTTCGCACAACCTTTTAAACAACGTCTCCTGTGTGTGTTAAATTCTCAAAACCTTCTTTCCTCATCATGTGTCTCAGAAATTTCAGCTCTATTTGTCTGACTGATGGAAATGTTTTTGAATTTCCTATTCTTCTAAGAACTTCCATAATCTTCACATACATTGTTCGTGATATTTTCAACACTTATCGATAGCCTCAAGTGTTTTTTTTTTAATTTTATTTGTGACTAAATTGTCTTACTTTCATTGCTATATAACACGATAGATATCAGATCAGAGGCTAGCACTCATTTGCTTTGTTTCCAATGTTATTTCTCAGTCATTTAGAAGGTTCATTCGGATAACGAATGGTGACTGAAAGCTAGGCAAAGTATTAAGAAACAGAAATTATCGTTAGAATCAAAGAAAAGAATATTGAACTTTTATGTAACATCTGTCCTCTTATATAGCAGTGAATGCTGGAAAATCTCCTCACAGATAAAAAAAAAGAGGCTTGAACCAACAGAAATGTGGTTCTTCTGACAAATGCTGATAATATCAAACCGAATATGTGAACAAGTTTTAGAGAAAAGGGAAACGAAATTTATATTTAACATCAGGAAGAGTCAGTTGACATTTCTAGGGCATATAACGAGGAAAGAGGGCTTGGAAAATCTGATACTCAGATGAGATATTGAAGGCAAAAGAGGCAGAGTGAAACAAAGCAAAACCTCTCTAACGGGCTGGAGTTAATAGATGTAGAAACAAAGTTTAGGAGAGATGGCAAAAATACAATTTTTTTAAAGAGCTATAAAAGATAGGAAATTGTGGAGAGTAATAATCGCGAAAACCCTGAAGGGACACGGCACACAAAAGAAGTACCTTATACAGGTATTTTCAATAGTCTATTTTGTTAATGAACGGAGTTATTTTCCAAGCGAAGCTTAGATATGGCACAAGGCCGAAAGTATGGGGCACCCAGTGAGGATTGAACTCACTACTCAGTTGCAATTGTTCTACCGAAACAAGCTTGCTAACCATTACATCTCCACGAGGTCCTCTCGTTGCTGGACATATATGTACATCAAGTATAATTCGCAAGACGAGCATCAAGTTTTGGAGGGAGAGGAGGCAGAGAAAATAAGAGCAATTAAACAGGGTTAGCATAATTGCTATTACCAGGAAACAACGAACCTAGCTGGATTCTGTGGGTATTCACTTCGTATTATTATTCTAGGTAGGCGCATAAACCCACTTTCCTATTATGAAAAAATGTCATTTATAGGGGCGTACCTTGATGTTTGTTGTAAAGAATGAATCAGTGAGCACCTGTACAAGTCAATGTCTCATAATAACTACTCAAGCATCAATAGTTACAAATTCTGTTACATTCATTTTAAACCTTGACAAAAACAAGATATATTTAATTGTCGTGGGGGGGCGTCGATGGGAAGATTAACATATTTACATAATCCTTTTTGATTATATTTTTCTTGACAAAATATAAAGAATGCCGTCTTAATAAAGAGAGTTTAGAAAATGATTGTGATGAGCGGAATTTCAGCAAAGGCTTTATTCGGCCTGAGGTTGTGTCTGGTGTCTTCTGAATTTCTTCACATCTCCAAATTCCGATTTCTTTATTAAATCTCTTTGGCAGAGCTTTAAAGGAACCGGGGTTGAAATCAAAGTACGGTTGATTCTCCAGCCTATCCACGAGGCTGTCTTCTCTGTACTAAGCGACCCAACCTTGAAGCGTTTGTCTTCAACGTAGGAAATATTTATCTACTCTGTCCAGTGGGAGTGGCCAAATTTTGTGTGGCCTAAGATAGGTCTTTGGTCAAGAGAAAGTTCAGCTGAGCGTCATTCAGAGTCGGTTTATTACTGGAAAGCAACGTTGATTATCCCACCTTTGACAACGGAAGATGCCGCTTTTTATGAAACTGATTCTTTTTAGCAAGTATACTGGCTGGAAGAGATTGGTGATTTAAGGAAGAGTTTCCGGTTTAATGATCGTTCACGATTTACAACGCCAGTAGCGTAGATGTGAGGAGAGGATTGATGGCACTCAAAAGCAAGTAGACACGAAACGCGCGTGCGCACATACACACACACGCACACACACACACACACACATATAAATATATATATGTGTATATTTTATCAGCATGTTTTCATTGAGATGTTTCGTTGATTAATTTGGACATTCTGTATACTTATTCTCAACTGGATCTCAAGTAAAAAAAGCGATCTATATTAAAAATTGAAAACAAACGTTAAAATTAATTATGAACACTTCAAAATTGTTTTAAAATGGGTACAATAGATAGTTTGAAATGCCAAGTTTTTTCACTAAATATTTTTTTACTACTCATTTCGTAAAAAACTCTCCACAATCATCGTTACTTCCCTCTAAAATGGTGTCAGCGGTCACGCACTGACTCAAGAGCAAGTAGACATGAAACGCGGGCGCGCACACACACACACACATATATATATAAATATATATTTACGTATATTTTGGCAGCATGTTTTCATTGAGATATGTTTCATTGAGATATGTTTCATTGATTAATTTGGATATTCTATCTACTTATTTTCAATTGAATCTAAAGTAACAACTCTCGAATCGATCTATATTAAAAATTGAAACCAAACGTTAAAGTTAATTATGAACACTCCAAAAATGTTTTAAAATGAGTACAAGAGATAGTTAGAAATGCCAAGGTTTGCACTAAAAGCATGTAAGAAATTTAACTTTCAGGTGAACGCAACAATTTTGTCTTTCACAATAATTAACACTACGATATTTATCTTGTAAGAAACAGTAACCTGATGATGACATTGGAATTGTTATATCGAAAGTACTCAGAATAAAAGCAATAAAAGAAATATGTGTCAATACGTTTTCTCTCGCCCTTCAATAAAAGTACCAAATAGCTTATCCATGAATACGAAAGGATCCAATTAAAAATAAGTAGACAGAACTTGTCTAAATTATTCAAGAAAACATGCCTCAATATATATATATATATATATATATATATATATATATATATATATATAGTTTATGCAAAACTAGGTAATCCGTATGGGTAGACCCAAGGAGGATGATATCCAGAGAGCTCAATTTACTTACAGTCATTCAGCCATAATTTACTTACAGTCATTCAGCCATAATTTACTTACAGTTTTCTCGTGCCATCAATTGACATTCGAATTTTAAAATATGTTGCTCCCGTTGGTCATGGATAATAAAACACCATTTTTGCCATTCTTTTTAAGAAATTTTAAACATTTTTATTTTTTTATTCTTATGGGCGCAAAGAAAAAAAAAATAAAACAAAGAAAATCCAATAAAAAACAAGAAAACAAAAAACAAGCACAAAGCATTGCACAACGTTGTCGCCCATAGTTTTTTTTTTTCTGGGCCGTAGCAAGACATGCCACCATTTCTGCTTGAAGGTTTTCCACATTCACAAATATTTGTCATCTAAAATATCTCACGGCAATTTCCCGACCAGAATCTTCCAAGTACGGCGACACTTTCAATGCACAACATTCAAACAGAATTCAAGAAGTACAACTATTTTCAAGTCAGCATTATTCAATAGCAGAAAGCTTTAAAATTAATTTTCGAAAATGTTTAATCATAACAAAACGGTGGTTGACAAAACAAACTGATCTTTGCGTTTCGATATTTAGGCATTTAAAAATATGCGATTTTTATTATTTTAACATTGTTAATTTACTCGGTTTGGTCAAAAATGTATACTATATATATATATGGGGCAAAAATTTGCGGCCACAATCTAGATTTAGTTTTAGTTATTAGTAAATTTCATATCTACTTAGTTTATTAACCCCTACTAATAAAGAATGCTGAAACTATTTGACCTAAGCTAAAATTTTAACCCCGACCAGCCCTACGCTTAACATTAGCCAACAAGGTAGAACAGAACAGAAATCTTAAAGAAACTTTATATATTAATGGGTTATTTTTTTTATTATGATGATAAAGACTATTCAGGAAGAGAAAATCCTGACGTGAACTAATAAATTAGTTCTGAAAACGGTGTTTCTTCCAAATTCAAATGGTTTCCCAAAAACATTTTCTTATAATATATTTTCTTATATATATATAATTATGAAAGGCATTAATTTAATATATTTTCCGTTTATACGTTATTTTTATCGATATAATTTATTTAAGTAAATGCCCTGGTTAACTCTTACCCTTAAACTTAACCAAGGCCGGTAAATTCAATTAATACTGTTAATTAAAAAAAAGATAGACCATTTATTTAAATAAATTATATCTATAAAAATAACGCATAAACGGAATACATGTATTGGTCACCAAGGTCGATTTGTTAGGAAGGAGATTTCCGGATGTTACCAGTCTGGAATGGGGACGATCCAAGAGTGTGGCACATTTGGAAAGTGCCTGACAACTATACTACCGGTTGACCCAAGCCATGTGAGTGAAATGGGGTTGGGGGAACACTTGAGGTAGTCGATAGCTGTGCTAGCACGAACTCACAAGTCATTGTGACTGAGGGTTTGAGCGTGCTGGTGTTACGCAGATTGTTGATCATAGATAACACGCTCTCTCCCAGAAACTGTAACTAACGTCTGCTCAGCATAATGGCAGTATAAATCACAGGTGTGCTCTGTGGTTGTTGAACAAAGACAAATGTGCCTGAGCAAGAGTCTGCAATAGGGTTTGGCTAGCCGCCCTAGTAGACCGGTATCCTCGAATACAAGTGGCCAGCTATATACATATATATATATATATATATATATATATATATATATATATATATATATATATATATATATATATATATGTATATCGGTAAAAAAATACGGACGTAGTTTGAGTAAAATAATACAATTAAGGATTCAACGTTGAACAATCAAACGGGTGATCGAGAATTTAAAATTTGGTTCAAGTTGAGCCTATCTCCACCTATATAAGTAGAGGAGAATTTGCATTTAGGAAGATAGCGGATAGCGACAGAGAAGCAACCGTTTCTCACGACATATCGTAAAATTCCAAGCAATACTCCCAGAAAAGAAATTTGATACCAAAACTAACACCTCGACTATAGGATTTATTTGTAAATACTAGTTTCTCATACTAATACCAAATAAGCACCCTAAAAAACTTACACGTGTGATTTATGACCGTTGTTTAAATAATTACGAGGTAATTTCTCTGACAGACAATAATTCTTTTTCTTTTACACAGTGTCAGCGTTCCGCATAGTAAGTCGTTACTGTTTGTTTTAAAAAAATCTATGTTTGTGTTTATTTATGTTTCTATATTTAGAGGTATTGTTACATTAGGGTCGACGAAACAAACGTTAGCTATCAGACGCACACACGCACATATATATATTTATATATACAAATATATATTGTCATCCACAGACAGGCTGTTTCGCTATATCACAGCTCATCAGTGTGGCTAGACGACCGATCGCTTCAAGTCGGGACGGAAATCCGACCGATTTGGTATCAGTCGGAGATTCTAATCCCTAGGCTATCGGCGACCGATAGATAGCGAGAAAGGGGAATTTTTGTGTATTTATTTATAAACACGCCGCTGTCTAAGAGAACCCAATCCGGCTGGAGAGACTTGTATCATCAAGAGTAACAGTCATTGTTTACAAATCTGCACCTTCTCTCCAAAGTGCTCGACCGAATTAATTATTTTTCGGGAGCTATATATATATATATATATATATATATATATATATATATATATATATATATATAAGTGGACATTCAGATCAAAACAAAGCGGCAAGAGTTACTACGTTTGTTGACGGATGAAACAGACTGACGCCGCATGGTGTTGATCTCAGTGTCCACTTTTCTATTCATATACAATCTATCGCTAATATACTACCCATTAATATGGCATACCTGAAAACTATATTTTTATCATATCTATCTATCTATTTATCTATCTATCTACCTATCTATCTATATATCTATCTGAATTTTTTAGTTATAAATCATAAAATATCTAGAAACCCGTGGAAATAAGGTTTTCCTAATCTTTATTTCCTTTCATAATGATGGCTCCTCTGAACAATTTTAGAAAGGAAAACAGCATTTCTGGTTTTGAAACGAGAAAATTATGTATACATTCAGAGGGCTTAAGCGATCATGACTCTCCACATATTCCTTTTTTTCATCATGCTATATCTACCCTTGCAATAGCAGTGTATAGAGATGGACCATAGAATTAGTAGAAATCCTAGAGTATGCCATATTAATGGGTAATATATCAGCGATAGATCGTATATGAATAGAAAAGTGGACACTGAGATCAACACCATGCGATGTCAGTCTGTTTCATGCTTCAACGAACGCAGTACCCGTTGCTGCTTGCTGTTGACCTCAGTGTTCACTTATGGAGAAACTGATCTTAGTGACAGGTTCAGCAGTGGAAGGCTATTTGCTAATTTCAATGATAATAAAGACAGATT
Source organism: Acanthosepion pharaonis (assembly GCA_903632075.3). Classification (NCBI taxonomy): domain Eukaryota; kingdom Metazoa; phylum Mollusca; class Cephalopoda; order Sepiida; family Sepiidae; genus Acanthosepion; species Acanthosepion pharaonis. Next base: position 6,314,596 of record CAHIKZ030001813.1, read on the forward strand.
GGTGCTGATAATAGCAAAATCTTCGAAAGAATTCAGACGAGTCGTGACATTATCCGCAGTTTAGGGCCGCCTCATAGTGCCTCTGGAGTTGCATTGATGTCAACTTTCTAAGCAGGACAGGCAGTGATGTTACCTGTAATAGAAAGTACGATAAAGATTAATGGACATGAGAAATTTATTTTCCTGGAAAACCGTTTTATAAGAAAGCGTTACAGAATACATTTCAACCGACAGTAACCCTAATTATTCGGTCAAGGGATGCTTGTGTCTGTATAAGAAAACAAAGAATAACTCTTTCCGTATAATGAAAACAGCTAATGTTCTCATTACCTTTAACGTTTTACATGAGAATACGTACTTAAATGTACTTAATTCGAGTACAGAATCCATTCTTCTACGTAACACTTTCAGTTAACAACTAAAATGACAGAATATCGATGGAAATCTATGTGTTTATAGTAATAGAACTTGTGGGGAAGAGAACCATATTTTTTCTCCCCATAAAACTACTCGACGGTAAGAGAAATGGCCGAATCCCACTAATGAGCAGTAGTAAAATTGTACTGAATAAAGTTTAGCTAGAAATTTAAACGTTCGTCTGCGTTTTCTTTTCTTTTTACACCGCTGTTAACCCGATCAGTTATTTAATATTGGGTCACAGAAAACCCTTCACGCTAGAGTCCATCTTGCACATTTACAAATGTACCATTCATCCGTGCATTGAATACTGTTGCCATACCTGGTCTGGTGCTCCTGTTATTCATCTCGAGGGTCTTGACAAAATCTAAAGAAGGATTTGTAATGTAATCAATCCTGACTTGGCATCTCGATATTAGTCACTTTCTCACAGGCGTAATGTGCCTTCCCTCTGTCTTTTCTACAAATATTTTCATGGCATCTTCTCTGACGAGCTTTTTTTCTCTGGTGCCCCGACTGCGTGAATTTAAGCGGGATACTAGATTGGTATCTAGGTCCCACCTGGTTACTGTTTAAATAGCTAAATGCAATTGCAACTTCTTCTCCAACATGCTTTTTTCACATTTCCCGCTCGTGGAAATCCCCCCCCCATTTCCTTGCTTCCCTGATAACTACAATCTTCAAAAATTTAAATGCAACATAAATCGCCATCTTGTATATTCTTCAATCCCGTTCATCTTTTATCCTTTCCCCAGGCCTCCCGATACTCAGTTTTTTCTCTCACTTTCACTGCCTGTAATCCTCTGTGCACTAGTGATATTTTCACTTTGCTTGGGATGAAATGATTAAAAAATAGTTTCTAAGTTATTCCAAGGTAATGTTAAAATGTTCTTAAAACAAATCAGTATTTCAGTGACCAAGTAAGATAGGAAAGTGAATCGGGCTGAAAATATTGTTGCCACACCCTAGTGCAAACTGAAATTAAATCATCTATATATCAAAGAAGCAGATAATAAATTTTGCATCCAGATAAATGTTACAGAAAAACGAAAACCATCTGGTCAGAATGAGAAAAGACAAAGCTGCAAATTGAAGATAGTCAATTTACCTATGAAACGAAAAAAAAAAAAAGAAAGAATTTTACAAGCAAATGTTTATTTGAATCGTCTATTGGAAAGAATGTAAAATGAAATATTAAGTATCACAACGGATATTCATTTATTAATGATAAAAATAAAAATGAATTTTTGAGCTTCTTAGCTATTTTAAAGAATATGGCAGATTATTGAATAAAAATCTTGCAGACAATGGTTATCAATTTCTTGAATTCTGCTGGTTTTATCCAGTCTGTCTGCTGCGTGTTTAAACCACTTTGTCTAATCGATCCATGCATCTGTTGTTGTTCTGTGTTGAACAATTTCAGAAATGTCTTGAGTGCTTCACGTATACGTGGGTATTGTCACATTTACATCTATACAAATGTACAGACAGAATTGAAAAGTTTTGCAAGGCACCAAAAAAAAAAAAAAAAAAATTCAACACGGCCTTACATTTCATGCGCGTAGTGAATAGGGTTTCCATTTGAAGAAATGATCGTCACTTTTGTCCTTTATATATATATATATATATATATATATATATATATATATATATATATATATATATATATATATATATATATATTCATTTTAAAAATTATAACATAAATATGTTATAAAATAAATATGTTATAAAATCAGTACAAAAATAGCCATTTTGTTTCAATACTTCTGGTGTCTTATCAAGTGATGGTGTTGATTCTAGAAGCTAGATTCTAGATTCTACATTCAACATCATCACCTGATAAGACACCAGAAGCGGTGAAACAAAATGGCTATTTTTGTACTGATTTTATAACATATTTATGTCATAATTTTCGAATAAATTATATTTGATCTACTCTGTATTGAGCACTATTTTAAGAATAGTATTTTTGGGTTATTGGAATTTATTCCGTATAAACCAATCTAAGACTTATATATATATATGTGTATATGTCACCACGAAATGTATCTTTATGTATTAGACATTCGTCGACTTTCTTTCTCTCCTCTTTTTAAATCCACCCCACCCACATCTCCAAAAATTCTCTCTGTTAAGGTTTCATGTCACTCCTCCTCATACTTACACTTTCTCTAAATTCTGTTTTGATTTCCGGAGTTGTTTTTTTCTGTTTTCATTTTGAATTTGTAGGTCTGATGATTTGGATCGTATTTACGATTCCAATGGAATAAATTATGACCATGGAATATTAGTGTTTAAGCCTTTTTATTATATCCTTACTCTGTCCTAGACATTGAGTTCTACCTGGATCCTTCCTCTTGGAAAAAAATTTTTTTCTGAAAATATACATGTATGGGAATTTTTTAGATATATTTTTCATATGTATGTATATTTTCCACTAATATTATCTATATATATATATATATGTATATATATATAATTATTTATTTAAATATTGTAACATAAATAAGTTATAAAATAAATATGTTATAAAATCACTACAAAAATAGTCATTTTGTTTCAACACCTCTGGTGTCTTATCAAGTGATGTTGTTGAATATATATATATAACAGATAAAGACCAAAATACATTTAAACAAGAGAAAATCTTGAACAAAGACAACAATAAGAAAAAAGAAAAAGAACGAAAGCAAACATCGACCTAATCAGTAAAGTAAACTGCTCAAGTACCGAGATAGAGTAAAAAACGCTTGACAACATTAATTCCTAAGAGATGATGAGAGCAACTTAGTTTCAGCCTGACACGATTTTTAGATCGCGTAAGGCTGAAACGTTCAAGACGTCTGAAGATGGTGTGAGCAGGAAACTCGGGTTACAATTAGAGCCATTCTTTAATAGGAATTAACGCATATATATATATATAGTGTGCGTGTATTTAGGTAGCATTTTTTCATTGATGCATGTTTCATTAAATAATATAGACAAGTTTTGTCTATTTATTTTATGTAAATTCTTTTCATATCGCCTGATAAGCTTAATAACATTATCATTAAACGAAGAAAGAAAACCACACTATTGTTACGTATTTTTAATCCAATCTAAGCTTTCGGCTTACAGAAGCCATTATCAAAATGACAATTACAGTACAGTATATTAAGCAATACACGGACAAGACTGATGATAGTCTGTTTCTATTTACAAGGATGATTTCCAAGCAACGATAAACACGTGCATATAAGACGCTGGAATCTAAAATCGCACAACAGCTCAGGACGTCATAGATGACCACGCGAGAGTGAAAACGAGAATTATTAAGTATGGGAAGCCGTTGCTATAAACCAATGGCTTCTGTTACCAATTATAGGGATTTTTAAGTATATTTGTGGAGATTTCATAGTTTATTTTGTTCAGGTTAAGTTTTATGTATATAGCTTCAAGAATTTTTAGTTTTTGTTTATTGTTTTACTGTTTAAGTATAGTTGCTTTTTCAACAAGGATTTTCCGGAATTGTGTATGCGGCCAGACATGTTGTTTTAAATGCATAAAAATGCTAGAGTTATCATGCTGCAGAAGCTATAGCGACTGGTGTGCATGCGCGACAGTGGTCAAGGTCAATCTGTGCCAAGTGGCTTCACTCTGCGTACTTTAGCACTATCTTCACAGCAACTGTAGCAATAGTTTTTAATCATACCTTGAGTTCATATATATATATATATATATATATATATATATATATATATATAATGGAACACGTTTGAATATATATATATATATATATATATATATAATTGAATATATATATATATATATATATATATATATGTGAAAATATATATATATATATATATATATATATATATATATATATATATATATATATATATAATTATTTATTATATGCTTGGTACTTATTAGAAAGCGCTCAATATCAGAGATAGAGCTAACATATTTGGTTAGATTGATATGAGTTTGTGACCCTGGTCTGTTGTCTGACGATCGCAAAAGCGTGAAACCAAGGGTCACAAACTCACATCAATCCCAAATAAATATATATATATATATATATATATATATATATATATATATATTCAAACGTTTTTCAGTAGATAATATAGGCATATGTCTATTTCTTTTTATAATAATCCTTTCCAATTCTTCTAATCAGTTTTTGACGATAAAACGAAATTCATCAATGAAGACTTTTAATATTAAAATAATTATAACAATTATTTTAATAAAGAAGCATAAACATACGTGTTTATTAAAACTCATCATCACAAAGATCAAAGTTACAATAAGTTTGCCTTTGCAATTCACTTCTGAGGATAATGTCAGGGGAGATCGAAAGTACTTGGAAAGGAAAAAAAAACTAAAGCGCTTTCCTTGATGAATTTCATCTTAACATCAAGAAAATGATTATTGGCAAGGATTATTATGTAAATAAATAAACATAATATGTCTATAAATTCCAAGATATGCTGCATATATATATATATATATATATATATATATATATATATATATATATATATATATATATATATATTTAGGGAAACCATTCCTATAGTCGAATCGTGCGGAAACCATTTTAAGTATCTGTTGCTGAGATTTCTATCAATCTGTACCAAATGGCTTCATTTTAGTATCCGAAACGTAGACAACATTAATTATTGCAATTGATTTTTTAATCAGACATTATTTCTTATTACACTCAACTCTCCTTATACGCATGTAATTTAAAATGTAACGTTTCTTTTTCATTTTGTTTTGAGTGTTCAGTGATATACACACACACACACACACACACACACACATATATATATATATATATATATATATATATAAAATATATATATATATATATGAATATGTAATCCGATATTGCTCAACATTTAGCTGAGAATATAGCCTGCGCCAAGTTGTTTAAAAAAGAGTGGTTTAAAATTATTCATACAGCCGATTCCAACAATCATTTGAAGATTCTGGAATCGGTCTGAATAGGATTAAGGAAACCTTCTCTCTGTCGGCAGAAAGAATTTGTAAATCTCTTAATCTGTTGGGGGATATTTTTAACTGTCCCTCGCTAATTATTATTATTTCCCCTCCCCTCGTTACAAGTATATACACTTGTTTGTTATTTTAGTGTGTTTCCCCCCTCTTTTTGCTCTTCATTTAATATTCAGTTAATATTCTTTTCGTTGATCCAACGATTGTCTCCTGATGAGATGTTGGTTGAAAGAGCCTTAGAGACTTTTAAAATTAAAATCAATACATTCCTTGTTTTTAAAACTATATATATATATATATATATATATATATATATATATATATATATATATGCTGTCTGTCTGGAAAGCTGAAAGCTCGTCGGAACTTGCAGTCCGTTTTCTTCCTATGACTGGATGAGGTTGAAATAAAATATTTTGGCACACTGGAGTGTGAGAATCGTTTTTTTTTCTTTTCTGCTGGGCTGGGCTAAAATATATATTTTGTTCCTGTGAGAATATACTTCTTAGCGACTTTTATTTATCAATGAACACTTGATCCGCTTTAATCTATCTAAAAGTTATTTCCCTCCTCTCTTACTGCTTAATAGATATCTCCCTTTAAAGAGTATCTTTGTTTAAGCTCATGCAGAATCGAGGCTTTTGTTTTATGTAACAGTTCATTCACTGATCTTACGATATCATCCGTAGACTGTAGCAATGGGAGATTTCTCTTTAAGAGGTTTCATTTGGTTTGTTTTACGGCATATCAACCTCAATGGGTTATTTAATGTCGACAAGATTTTTACAGTAGATTTGTATGAATAGAATATATTCTTTGTATTAGAACTGTTTGTAGATCCGGTTTCATTGATACACTTTTGTAAAGAGGGCTGTTATCGAGAGTCTGGTTTCATTGACATATTTTTTTTCAGATACACGATTTGCAGAGTAATTGATTTTGACGTTCACAATTATTTAAGAGCTTCAAGATTTCTTTCAGATATGTAGAAAGAATATATAACGCAAGGTGCTAGACGGGAAGATCAGTTGCCTACCGATACAAATTCTATGTCTTTGAATCATTAAATATATAACTTTAATTTGTATTATCTGGGAAATATGTCTCTATCTCGAATTAATCGGCATTTGTATGGGAAATATTTACTTCAAGAATCGTCAAAAAGTGGTGAGTGAGTTGCATTTTGGTTTATTGATTTATATGTTTTTAGAGCTTATCAACTGTTTGCAGGTTATTTAAAGCCAGAAAATAGTTTGGGATTGTAGGAATGTTTTGTAGAGAATTATGATTGGCTGAGAGAAGTCCTACTAATTAACACATAGTTGCAGGGAGAAGAGGTGGATTCATATCTTTCCAAAGGGTATTTGCACATAAATAAATATAATATACTCAACAGAAATTGAAACTTGGCACTCCGATTTTCAATTTCAAACCATTATATATTTTACATACCTCACAGCCAAGGTTACAGCACCTGGCAGTCACCCATCTAGGAATTGACCAGGCTCGACGTTCTTAACTTCGGTGATCGTACGACAAACGTATTTCAAAGTAAGCCAGTAAATGTTGCTAAGTGGTGGATCATTAGAGATAATTTGATTCATAATTTTAATTATATAATGTGCAGAAGTATTTTTCTCAATACAAATGCTATTAACTTCAATGAGAGTTGCTGCCTAATGATCTAATATGTGTACACAACATTGAAATAATACTGAATCAATGATTCTTTGAAAACCCTGAACGTTTTACTCGTGATAAAATCCAACTTTTATATAAAATCAGGGAAATTAAATTAGCATGGAACAAATCCCTATAATGTTTTAATGATTATTAATAAATAGTCGTTTGAGTCATAAATAATTTCTGTTCAAATTTAACAATGCTATTTTTCAAGAAAAAAAACTATATTTTATTAAATTATTTATTCACCATCATTTGCAATGACTTGTTGGCAATGGTCAGGCTTCTCTGTGCGATTCGATGAGGGTACAAAATTAATTCCAACCCGGAATTAATTTCAACTCGGAACTAATTTTAACTCGGAACTAAAGCTTAGGGTTAGGGTTAGGGTTAGGCTTTTTAAATCGAGTTGAAATTAATTCCGAGTTGAAATTAGTTCTGCCACTTGTCCAACGTGGTGTAATGAGTAGTAAGCTTGTATTGTTAGATCAATTATGACTGAATAGTGAGTTCGATTCCCACTGAGTGCCCCATACATCCGGTTTTGTGCCACATCTAAGCTACGCTTAGAAAATCATGATCAGACAGTGCTTCGATACCTTTCGAATAAAATCGCGCAGAATTTGACAACAAAGAATTCTGGGGAACGTTGGAATCAGGTTTTCATCAGAGAGGTTCTCTTCAATCTAAGTGTTTTGCAGCGATGGAAAATACAATAATCGATTCAGATGAATATGGCTGATGGGCTAGAACAGGCCAACCAAATTCCAAAATGATTTCCTGTGTTATTTTTAATATATGCCGCCTTGCATTTTCATGCAGGAAAAAAAAGAAGCATTTTTCTATTGACAAATGCAGGATGTTTTTCACCCAAACGTTTATGCGCATCGTGGACGTATAAATGTGCTTTTAATATATCATTGCATTTTAAGAATTCTAACTGAATAATGTCCCGACCATCTCACCACACGCACAACATTATTCTTATTCCATGGAGCTCAGCTTTTTAGGTCGGTTGAGGCGATCTATCCTTGTCAATACACAGACTTTGCGTTAAGCATTGTCGTATGTTACAAATTTTCAACACCTATTATGATATATTTAAGGAACAGTAAGTTAGGATTACATGCTTCGTAACAATTGGTTCAATTCAACCTAATACAGTCGGCGTATTTATGCATTCTCTAGGTAAAGAGTACATGAAGTATAATGTTAAAATAATCGTAAAGAAAAAATAAATAAAATAAATATGTCTTTTATATCAATGCTACGATAAAATCGGTCCGTTTAGAAATAAGGATACATATATATATATATATATATATATATATATATATATATATATATACAGGATGATGCATAAAAGGTTAATGATTAGAGTTGAATCAGCCTTAAGGTTGAAACCATGGTAGCAGATTCAACTGATCTCCTGATTTTTAAAGTATATATATATATATATATATATATATATATATATATATATATATATATATATATATATCATTTATGTATATATACACATTTGTACATAAATTATATATATTTACATATATATAGATACGTTTACATTTATATATGTACCTTCTCTGTAGTAATGGTCTAGAGGATAAGCTTGATGATTGTTACTTTCCGGCAAGGTAAATGTTTTAGGACAACAATAAAGAAACATTCATTACTGGAAGACAAACTGAGAAGGAAATATTAATATTGATTTAATGAACATAGATAATTGTTTATTTTTGTCGCAACTTCAACCCCACTTAATGTATAGGCCGTCGACAAGAGATCCTCAAACACTTGTCTTATTGATCTTTTACAATCTGCTTACAGGCAATTAATAATTTCTTTATAGACACTTAGTGAAAACGATTTCATTAATATTTCCATGTAACCAATTTAAGATGAATTGTGGAGTAGGTCCGGTTACAAGAAAAATATCTGATGTTAGCGTACTACATCGTCATGACTAATAAAAGATAACAAAAACAGAATATACTTAACAACTCAAGTAGGTTTTGAGGAGTAAGATGCTTAAACATTTCAGCGTTTTAATAAAAGCATCGATTACTTTGCCGAAAACTATTAAGAGACTAACAGGGCGATAATTTGAGGGTTCAGTGGGTTTTCCAAAGTTCTTAAAAGCAGAACTACAGAGGAGAACTTCCAACAAACAGGAAGCAGCGAGGCAATTGTTGTAAAGTTTAGAGAGAAACGGAACCAGCTCAGGATCACATTTCGTTAGGACGACGGCAGGGACCTCGTCACATTCGCTTGGCCTGTGGGGATCTAATTTAGACATGATGCTTGAAACAAGAGACATGTTTCGTGGACGGGCGGACTAAAGAACAATTAGCTTAAAAGTGGTTTCCCCAAAGAGGATTCGAACCTGCTATAAATTTTCATTATTAACACTCTTTTATGGCCAGGTGAATTAGTGTTTTTTAAGTCTACTGAAACAGATGTATCCCTGAAATATAACTTTTAGCAATGATACTCAACTATATATATATATATATATATATATATATATATATATATATATATATATATATATATATATATATATATATATATATATATATATATATGGAGGCTGAAAAGTAACTCCTATTTTATGTATAATAACGACCAAAATTTACACACAAACAAATGGAGTAAGTAAGGAAAATCCTCTCGGTCCGTGCTTCTCTAAGCATTATATTATGTCCGATGTAAGAAACAAGTTTTTTTAAAAGAAAATATACGTTTGATATATATATATATATATATATATATATATATATATATATATATATATATATATATATATATAGAGAGAGAGAGAGAGATTTTAAAGAAAAACAGACCACTTCAAGGTTCCATTATAATAATTTATTTCACCAGAGCCCTTTTAAAGGACTCTGGATCACCAGATAGCATTTCCAAAAAATGAAACGAAATGAAATAAAAATTCATACTTTTGATGTGTAGTGTAAGTTTTTGTAATTTAACAGTGGGGGTAATGAGGGATGGTTTGAGAGACATGGTCGAGTTTAGAAAGGGTTTATTTAATATTTCTCTCAATCATACTTAGTATTGGGGGAGGAGGGACCAGTCCTTGTTATATATATATATATATATATATATATATATATATATATACCTGATTATAGTGCGCAATTCTTATTTGAAATCGATACGCCATTTTTATTTATAAGACATTGTGCATTACGTCTGTCGTCGGCCTGCGCATTCGAGAAATCTTAGTAAAGAAAATGTTCCCCGGCTCCCTTTCTAGATACAAATTAACGCTCAGTCTCGATGGACTTCACAGTAAGTCAAGCCACTTTCTACCCTACTTTAGGATGGAAATCGAAGTAAAAAAGCAATTCTCAGGTTAATAGAAGTAATAGCGACTGTTTAATAAATACAATTGAGACATTTATTTCAAATAAGAAGTTTCCATTATAATAATGTATGAAGCAATACAATGTCTGACTAAAAATAAACACATTAACTTATATATATATATATATATATATATATATATATATATATATATATATATATGAAGATTTAATTTGTTTATTCAAATTTGTTTAATTTATTTATTATGCAATATATATATATATATGTGTGTGTGTGTGTGCGTGTGTGTATTTGTGTGTGCGCATATATGTCATATATTTAAGTAATTATACCAAACTATTAATATGAATAATGATTAGGCGAAGAACAGAATTTTATTTGATATTTCCTTCATGGGAAACTTCTTCACGTGTCTTATTATTAATGTAAATACATTATGTTTCAAAAAGGAAAGATTTCAATCATAGTTTAAAAACCTTCGCTCCTTGTTCAACCCATTGGTTTTCATGTTTGTCGAGGCCATGCAAAAGAAGTGAAATTTTACGTCAATCAAACAAGAAGCACTTATTAGTTTCAGAATCTCGGTTTATTAAGTATTTTTTCCTTTCTTTTTTTTTTTTTAAATCAAATAAAAATAAAAGGAAAAACTCGTAAATTTTCGTGATTTCAAATTGTTCTGACATATTGTGTGGCACACGTTTCTTTTTCTGCATCACGTTTTAATAAAATTTTCCTTATGTTTTTCTGTTTCACATCAAATGCTCACAAGTGACATTTTTGTCCGAGAACCTTGTCCATCAAATGATTTTAAAAGAGTTAAGATCGAAGTAACCTCAAAAATCATCCGCGAAGATAATTAATTTTTTTTTTAGCAAAATATGAAATGCTACGGGAAAGCTCCCGGGCTGTATCGTGTTTTGGATGTACAGTTTATCGGAATTGCGCTCATTTGTACCAAGTTTACTGAGTGAGTAGATTTTGCTAGTAGATTTTGTGTCGATCTTATGTTCAGCAATTACACGAGATTTTGCTAAAATTACATTGAAACGATTCTGCGACCATTACAAATGGTAAACAAATTCAAGTAAATTATTTCGAATTTTACATGAAGATCGTCAAGTCTAGTGTCGTCTTCAATGGGAAGTTCATGTTAGCACATGGCAATATTAGCACTGACCCCTCCCTTGGTCTTGGGACTGTGGTGTAATCGATAGCATTTCCGATAACGCAGGCAAGGCCATCTCTTTATATCCATATTCGTGTTCGGTGACTTTAACTCCCACCATACCATGTGGCTTAAACATTCATTAGCTGACCTCTCTGGAATCCAAACCCTTAACTTTTCAATCACTCAATCCCTCGCGCAAGTGGATGACTTTCTTACACGTTTTCCCAGTATCCCTGACGGTAACGCTTCCCTTCTCGATCTCTGTTTTACCTTCATCCCTGATCTTGTCGCGCTACGCAGTTTTGCCCTCTTGGTAACTCTGATCACGCCGTAGTGTCTATTAAAATCTTCTTCCACTCCCCTTCCAACAAAGAACCTCCTACCAACAGAATATCTTTCTGTTATTAACGCGAAAACTGTGATTCGTTCGGTGATTTCTTTCGCGAGGTCCCTTGGAATGTGTTTTTTTAATCCTTTTAATCCGTTTGAGGTCTCCTCCTGGATAAAAGCCTGCACTGAGGCTTTCATCCCAATAAAAAAATACCAAGTTAAATCGCGCTCATCTCCTTGATTCTCATCTGCTTGCTCAGCTGCTATAACCCATAGGAATCACTTCTGATTGCAACTGACATCTCTTTGTCTCTGCTCATAATGAGTACAATCGTGCCCTCAATGAAGCAAAGTTACTGTTTGAAGATAGAATAAAACAAGATATTACATCTCGCAAATTTGATTCTAAAGATTATTGGCGGCTCTTCAAGAGTGTGCTGAACAACAGCAAATTCACAATCATTTCTTTATTCGATTAATTCAAAGTCCTAACTTCCACAGTTGATAAGGCTGAATAAGTTGCTCGTTAAATTCTCATCTAACTCGACACTCGACTCGTCCAGAGTAGTCACACCTAATTTTCCCCTTAGAACTGAGGTTCTATTGAGTGATATGAGAATAACCCGTCATAAAACAAGTGGTGGTGGTGGGATACTAGCCGTAGTCCTAAAGAAATGTGCTCCTGAGCTGGCTACAGTTCTTTCCAAACTATATTATTATTGCCTCGCTGACTCTTGCTTTCCAGCCTGTTGTCCTTATTTTTTGTCCGTTTTTAAGAACTCTGGAGACCCTTCTGACCCATCTAACTACCGTCCTCTCAGTCTCTTACCACTCTTCAGCAAAGCCTTCGAGGCTTTAATTAATACTGAAGTTAAGCACCTTAGCTCCCATGATCTACTCTCTGACAAACAATATGGTTTCCGAATTATCCTGTCTACCCCCGACGTGCTTACGGCCATAACTGAATTTGCCGGCTTTCTACGTAAACTTCAGGGATACTTCTATTACAAGACGATTATTTGATTTAATCCACTCATTCCTGTCAAACCGAGAAATGAAGGTCGCTCTAAACGGGTTCTCCTCCAATTTCTTTCATGCAAACGCTGGCTCTATCCTGGGTCCTACACTGTTTCTAATCTTCACCAACAATCTTCCTGATGTCATCAGTTCTCAAGTAGGCATCTACGCAGACGACACTATCATTTACTCCTGTTTCAATAGTAAACCCGTTATTGCTAATAAAGTTAACCTGGCCGTTGGTCTCGAAAATGACCTCCAATATGTGGTTGACTAGGAGCAGAATATAGCTTGTAAACTCTAATGCCTACAGAACGAAACTGCTCTAATTTATCCACCATAGAGAAACCTCCCTACATTCTATCAGCATGGCTGATGTTCAACATCATGAGAACGTCTCTCTACGCCTTCTTTTGTGTCACGTTTTCCACTGAACTGATGTGGAACAACTACATTGAATCAAAAGCTACATCTACCATAAAGAAAAGTGGTTCTCTGTGTCACGCCAGAATGTTCTTTCGCCCGAGTCCATCCTTCACATCTACAAATCTACCACTCGTCATTGCATTGAATACTGTTGCCATATATGGTCTGGTGCCCCCGCTGTTCATCTCGTGGTTCTCGACAAAATCTAAAGACGGATATGCAATGAAATTGGTCCTGACTTGGCATCTCGATTTTAGTCACTTTCTACAGATGTCTTCCCTCTGTCTTTTTTTATAAATATTTTCATAGCAACTGCTCTGACGGGCGATATTCACTGGTGCACCAACTGCATGAATTTAAGCGTGTTACTAGGTTGACAACTCGGTCACAATCAGTTACTGTCGAAACAGTTAAATATAACCACCTCTTCTACTCCAACAGCTTCTGTTGTACTTCCCGACAGTGGAACTCCTTTCCTCTTACTTGCTTCCCTGATAACTATAATCTTCAAAAATTTAAATGTAATATCGATCGACATCTTCTAATGCCTTGATCATGATCCCTGTCCTTGTCTTTATTCTTTCCTCAAACACCCCTCTTTTCTCTTACTTTCACTCTCTGTAACCGCTTGCGTTCTAATGGCACTCCAGCCTTGCTTGGGGTAAAATGCTTCAAAAAATATCGTCATTTAGTCGAATTTAGACTTTGAGAGAATACCACGTGTATTGAAACCGGTCAAGTTGAAGCTGATGAATATTAGGGGTGATCATCCGCGCTTAGAAAAACATTGTGAATTCTTGGTCGTCTGCTGATAATCCACCACTTCCGCTGAGAATCAATCATGGAATCCTCACAGAAGATCTAGGACCTTCATATGTTGACTGTTACAGCCGATTTTCTTAATATTTCAATGTTTTATTTACACCATCACCAGGACTTTCATTCACTATTTACCTCCACTGTTTTTTCTAATAATTATTTTGCGGTGGTAATATTTCCTTTAATCAACAAACGATTGTCGCTCAAATATATTAATATATTGGTTTCGATCACCATTTGGTTTGAGGAATTGATTGATTCGTTTCTTACAGTTTATCAACCCTTTGCAGGTTATCTAAAGGCAGAGAAAAATAGATTGTAATATTTTTTGAGATAATAATGATTTAGTGATTCAAGACGTATTAATTACCCCATAGATGGGAACAGAAACGGTTGATTCATACGTTTCTAAACGGTATTTGCATACAAATGAATATATCTAACATAAATGGAATTGAAACTCGGCTTTTCGATCAGCTATTCCGAGCCGTTATTCAATACACCAGCTGCGCATCCAAGCTTAAGCCCCTGGTATTCCCAAACGGTCACCCACCTAGGTACTGATAAGGCTGGACCTTGCTTAACTTCGGTGATGCTAATTCTCAGTATACAGCTAAGGACTGTGTAACAGATGAGGGAATTGAGTATATCCGAACATAGATAAGCGTATTTTTAACATATTCCCTTCCACTTGGTTCATAGGGCGTCGTAGAGTTTGTAAATTTCAATTGGCATAATGTTAATATTAATTATATCTAAAAATATTAACTGATTCCTCACTAGGTATTTACTCTGTCTCCCTACTAAGACGAGTTGTGATACAAGGTAATTTTTGAAGGTGGGGCACCCGAGCGCGTACACCCGGGCCAGGAAAAAAATTGCCCACAGCCCCCGCAACCGTCGGTTGCGCTGGCCTCAGTGCGAGCACCGATCCCTCACTCTGGTGCAATGAGAGGGTTGGGCACCTCTCAGCATAATTTTTCTCAGTTGCGACGGAGTGTCCCCTGAGTGCACTCTGCTCAAGGACAGAGACGCAACTGAGAGATGATAAATAGATGTGTTACAAATCCCTCAGGGGAGATGTTTACACACTGATTCCTCACTAGGAAACATTCGACATTCGTTCACCGAACACCCAGTTGCTACTTTTGGTAGAAATTTATACAATCCTTCTATTGAAACAATTT
>CAHIKZ030001813.1:6335000-6337500 GCA_903632075.3 Acanthosepion pharaonis
TATATATATATATATATATATATATATATATATCATCCTCCTTTCCCATTTCTGAATATAGTGATCAATTAATATTGCAGCGAACTCTAGTTTTTTTTTTTTTTCCAAAATCCGGTATTAATTTTAGGTTTATAAAATCTGGTTGTTAATTGAGATCCATTTTGTCTTAATATATATTTTTTAATTAAAATTTTTAAACGGTTTTACCAATAATAGTACGGTGGATAAATATCTCTGAATACAAAGAATATAAAAACAATATATGTTCTAAGATATTTATTGACACATTATTTGGACACACACATAACATGAAATTGATCGCTAACGTCTTTGCATTTATTAAAGACCTCAAAAGCAATATATATTCAGATATATTTATTAACACATTAAATGGACACACGGAACAGGGGATTAATAGCCAAAGTCTTTATATTTATTAAAGACTCCCCAAAGCAATATATGATCAGATAACAGGCCGAAATAGATAATGAAGAGGCTGAGATAGATAAATGTTCAATGAAGATGAATTGTTGGTATGGATAGGCCGCGGACTATATCTATTAAATTCGATCTGCAGCGTATCACTAATTAAAATGGCCTTATCTAAATTTAGTAAATATTTACTGATATCGACTAAGCTCTTTTGATTAGGATACAGACTGTTACAGGTTCGGCAGGCGCCATTCTTAATACACATATATGCGGATCATCTATATGCATTTACCCATGGGCGTTTATAGGTAAAAAGAAAAATGAGCACTATAGACATACTGACTATGGTTAGTTTTAATCTCACTGACTGTCGTTGTAGCATTTTTAGGCAAACTGAGGATGTGCGGTGTGATGTAATGAATAAGTAAAAGAACCGAGTTCGAATTCCAATCGGGTTCATTACGCGCATATACTCTTGGAAATACCTCCAGCTATTTGTTGAATAACATGACAAACTGGGATTCTATAGCATTTTTGTCAACCAGTTTATCACAGAAAGAAACGGCAACTCACTGCGAGTAAACCTTCTGCCTAGACAATCATGAATCGAAAGAGATATTATCGGCCAATAATTGATTGAGTAAGTAGTTTTATCTTATTTGGATGCTAGTGATGAGATAGTAGTTCTGTAAGGATTTATTATTGGTAGGCATAATCATAACCATATAAGATATCCAGTTGACACAGAAACAAAACTGCAGGACCACCTGAACCAGGTAGTAAAGGAAAGTAAGAAGAAAGGAATAATCACCAATAGTAAGTAGAGAGAATTTATGCTCGTCAGCAAGAGGAAGATTCTAAGTTGAAAACAACAAATCAGAGATACCAAAGACTACAAAAATTTAAGCATCACACTTCTTGGCCTCAAGTTTTCTATTGACTTGAAGTGGAGTGGCTGAGGGCTTTTGTAAAAGGGTGGCAGAAGAAGGAATGAAAGTTAGTAAAAAGGCAAGCATTGCTAAGAAAAAAGTCCACATTCAAAAGGGACACAGGAGATGCCATACCAAGGTTTATGTCTAGGTAGATGATTGTACTTTGAATGCTTATTTCAAAGGAAAGCAGACAAGCACTCACAAGCAGGGCAAAATGGCACCCAATTATCTTCATAACAAAATTAAATATTCACATACAAGCGAATAATAAGGAAGCATATATTTTACGACCAAATCTATCAAATTTTTCTATAGCGCAGATGTATAGAAACTCAAGCAGAAAACATTAATAAAGAATTTTGGTGGATGAAAAGCTATCTAAATTTGTGGAGGTTGAAATGAAAGTCTATATATGTTTATATATTGATATGCATTTGTACAAAAAACACCCCACAAGTACACACACTATATATATATATATATATATATATATATATATATATATATATATATATATATGTGTGTGTGTGTGTGTGTGTGTGTGTGTGTATGCATGTATAAAAATCTTTAGTATGCACGCATATATATATATATATATATATATATATATGCATATATACATGCTTGAACTCTTTTTTGCTTTTCCATATTTAGATATGTAGGGCGTACATACATGCCTATGTGCAAAACATTTATTATCAATTATATACATATAATTTGTATGTGTTATCATGCGAAGAACATTTTTCAAATTTTAGCGCTAATTGGCTTCCATAGTGTCACCTTTTGGAAGGAAAGATTGCGTGTCTTCTTTTGATAAGCGACTTTTCCAATTGCAAAAGTAATTCTTCTTCAAGGCAACGTTCAAAAAATATTCACATCCCAATTGGTTATTTTCTTTCTTGCTTTTTCTAAAATAAAATATTGTTGCTTGATGAATGCATAACTTATAGTAATGGACAATCAGGAGAATACAGTGAAAAAGAATTGAAAGTCTTTTCAGTTGAAAGATGAAGGATACAAGGAAAAGAAATGAATGAAAACAAAACATTGTATCATTAAAATTTCATTGTAAACGCTTTCCACATTCAGTTTAACAAATTGTTGATTCATTTCCGCTTTTGCAGTTTTGTTGT